>JARKHS020006220.1:0-17620 GCA_030143305.2 Amblyomma americanum
TCATTAATCAGGAAACACTCTACGTGATTTAATGCATCATTTTGCCAGCCTGTTCTCAAGAAGTACTCTTGGGCTGGCACTTCCTGTCGCGCCATAAGGCAGTCATCGATTGTGCTCGTGCTGAACTCGAGTTCTTTGCGTTCAGGGGTTCCTCGTCTCCCGATGCCTCTTCTGCTGCTCCTGCCAAAGCCGCCGTTTCCGAAGACACTGAACTGCCTGCCTGTTCTTCTGTTCTGGTGCCCCTCACTTCTGACCTTGTTCATGACGGCAACGTACTTTTTACACCATTGCCCCTCTTTCTGCGCCGGAAGCACCTGTCCACACTGTTGTGTGCCAAAAGCAGCGGCGTGCCGTGCGTGTGTTGGCAACTGTGGACACAAGCTGCATGCGTGCCTATTGACGCTGTGTGTGTGTGTGTGGTGCCAGCGGCATGGCTTCAATGTTGTGTGTCAGTATTGTACCATGTTCTTAGTTGTGCAATAAATGAAGTGCAGACACAACAAATGGCGACGAGGACAGGATCAAGAACCTTCAAAGAACAGCCTGAAGATCACCACATCAAGCGACAGTAACTGGCAGCCGCAAGAAGTGCATTGACAAACACGAAGTGTCAGGCCTAACTCTGCAAGCCCTGCGCTGGGCGGGAGAACAATGGCAGCTCAAGCAGCGCTAATCGGTAAGCTCGACAGTTTCGATGACACTGTTGAAGACTGGTCGTCGTATATAGAAAGGGCGGACGAATACTTCGCGCTCAACAGCTTACCGGAAGAGAAGAAGGTAGCGGCTATAATTACAAGCATGGGAGCGAAAACTTACGCTATCCTTCGCAAGCTGACCACGCCGAAAAAACCCTCAGAGAAAACGTACGCAGACATTAAAAAGTACCTGGGAGACTACTTTTCACCTGTGCCTCTTGAAATGTCTGAGCGACATCGGTTCTACAAGAGACTTCAGAGAGAAGGTGAGTCTGCTAACGAATATATGGCAGAACTGCGGCGGCTTTCACAGAATTGCAACTTTGGGTCATTTTTGGACCAGGCACTGCGAGATAAATTTGTGTGCGGTCTCCGCTACTTGAAAGTCCAGCAGAGATTGCTAACCGCAAAAAAGGTTACGCTAGAGCACGCCCTTGACGAAGCAGCAGCACATGAACTTGCCGTGAAGGACATCGCCGAATTCAAAAGCAGGGAAGAAGTGCCGGCTTCCGTGGCTCATGTCGAGAAGGAAGCACGACGATGTTACAGGTGTGACCGCAAGGGCATCCACCGTCGAAATGCAAGTTTCTCACAAGTGTTTGCCACAAGTGCAATAAAGTTGGCCACATAAGTACCGCGTGTAAAAGCAAGTCAAGCGACGCCAATAGAGCACCACGCCGGTCAAGCCTTACTTACAATAGGCAGGCTTCAAAAAGTCAAGTGCATGCCATTGAACAAGACAGTGATGCATTTGAACTTCTGGCACATGTCGACGATGGGAACAAAAGCAGTCCGATCTGGCTGACGCCACAGATTGAAGGGCACACATTGGAAATGGAGATGGACACTGGATCCAAGTATTCTCTTGTGCCAAGAACCACGTACGAAGCGCAGCTCTCTCATCTGCCTCTGGAGGGAACTTCAGTACGGTTCAAGACGCTGACTGGTCAAGCCTTCAGCCCTAACAGTGTGGCAACAGCCAATGTCACGTTTGGGAAGTCAACGCAACGCGTGCAGTTCTTTGTAGTCGACACTCCAGGACCTCCGCTCTTTGGAAGAGACTGGATTAATCGTTTCAACGTTCTCAAGCTGAGCAGTGTATTGAGGATCGACAACCAACTGGGGCCACGTGCAGATCAACTGAACAAGATCCTCGCAGAACACAGGGACGTCTTCAATGATAGCATTGGAAAACTCAAGCACATCAAACTAAAACTGCGTCTTCAAAGTGGTGTGCAACCGAAGTTCTGCAGGCCACGACAGGTGCCCTATGCCTTGAAGGAGAAAGTGAACACTCAGTTTGACGGTTGGAAGCAGTCACAGTGATTGGGCCACGCCCATAGTGCCTGTAGTGAAAGCAAATGGAACTGTCCGCATATGTGGAGACTTCAAAACCACAATCAACCCTCACTTGGTGGTGGACCAGTATCCCTTACCCCGCATTGAGGACATCTTTGCAAAGTTAGCAGGAGGACAGAAGTTTTCAAAGATAGATCTTAGACAAGCCTACCTACAAATGGAAGTAGACAATGAGTCCAAGCCGCTCTTGACCATCAACACAGAAAAAGGGCTGTATCAGTACAACAGAATGATTTTTGGCATCTCTCCTGCGCCAGCTGTGTGGCAGAGAACAATAGATCAAATCCTGCAGGGAATCCCAATGTGCCATGCTACTCAAGATGACATTCTTGTCACTGGTGAGTCAGAAGATTCTCATCTCAAGAACCTAGAGCTAGTGCTCAGAAGACTGCAAGAGTATGGGCTCAGAGCTAACGTCCAGAAATGTTCGTTTTTTGAAGACTCTGTAATATACTGTGGTTACAAGCTCAATGGAACCGGGTTACACAAGACAGAGGACAAGATCAAGGCAGTGATACGTGCCCCTACGCCCAAGTCCACGTCTGAGTTGAGGTCATTCCTTGGCATTGTGAACTATTACGGGAAGTTTATTCCAGACAGTGCTAATCTTCTCAGACCACTGCATGCACTTCTGGAGAAATCATCACCATGGAAGCGGACAAAAGAATGTGAGGTGGCATTTCAGCAAGCAAAGAAGATTATAGCCTCAGAAACTGTCCTTGTGTACTACAACCCGAACCTGGAAGTACGTCTAGCATGTGATGCTGGCTCCCACGGACTCGGAGCAGTCCTTTCGCACAAAATGCCTAATGGGAGTGAAAGACCCATCACATTTGCATCTCGAACCTTGAAGGCTTCGGAAAAGCAGTACTCTCAGATAGATAAAGAAGCACTAGCCATTTTCTGGGGTATACAAAAGTTCTATGCATACCTGTATGGAAGACACTTCAAGCTGATCACAGATCATCAGCCTCTGACACATATCTTTGGCCCAACCAGCAGTGTTCCTGCGATGCAAGCTGCACGCATTCAACGTTATGCCTTGTTTCCAGCTGGGCTCGACTACGAGATACAGTATTGCAAGTCATCGGATAATGCCAATGCAGATACACTGTCACGCCTTCCTCTTATAGACAGTCCTGAAGATAAATCAGATGAAACAACTTTTCTACCTGAACCAAATGGAGCAACTACCCGTAACAGCTCATCAAGTCACACAAGCCACAGAGCGTGACCGTCTGCTATCGAGTGTCCGCTACCATGTTCTGAATGGGTGGGACTCGTGCAAACAAGACAACGAAATCCTTCCATTCTACAGGCGTAGAGATGAACTCTCTTTACACCACGGCATCATTGTTTGGGGCATAAGAACTGTCATTCCAGCTGTATTGCAAGAAGCAGTCCTCAACGACCTGCACTCTGGACATCAAGGCACTGTGAAAATGAAAGCGCTTGCACGTTCGTTTGTGTGGTGGCCATCTGTTGACACCGATATCGAAGCCATCACTAAGAAATGTGCAGGGTGCTCCAGCGAGAGCAACATGCCACCAAAGGTCTCTCTGCACCCATGGGAAGTGCCGAGTGGACCATGGCGCCGAGTTCATTTAGACTTTGCAGGGCCATTCCTGGGCAAAGTGTTTCTTATTGCTGTTGACTCATTCTCAAAATGGCCTGAAATACATGTGATGAGTTCAACTACGGCAGAGTACACCGTGGATGCACTGCGCGTTATGTTTGCATCTCACGGCATTCCAGAACGCATTGTCAGGGACAATGGTCCTCAATTCACATCGGAAGAGCTTCGGACCTTTCTCATACAGAATGGTGTGAGACACACATTTAGCGCGCCATATCACCCGGCGACGAACGGTCTTGCAGAAAGGTTCGTGCAGTCCTTCAAGCACAGTATGAAGGCCATGAAAGGAGAGGGATCCATCATCAAGAAGTTGACAAACTTCCTTTTGGCATACCGTACGACACCCCACTGTGCTACTGGTGAGACACCAGCAAACTTTTATCTCGGGCGCGAGCTACGCACTCGACTGGCACTATTACGCCCACAACCCAGTGGACGTACGTATGAGAAACAAGGGTCATCTCAACCAAGTAAGCCTCAGCGCTCCTTTTCTGAGGGGGAAGAAGTTTCTGTGCGCTCCTATAGGGGTACAAGTAAATGGGTGCCCGGAACAATCGCAACCAGAACAGGGCCTCTATCATATGAAGTGGAAGTTGGAGGAACAACCTGGAAACGTCACACTGATCAACTGCGCAAGGGTCACACCGACGACAAACGCCATCTGGATCCGGAACCTGAATTCCTACCCAGTATGCAAACCTCCCCGGACAACGAGACATCACCTGCTTGTGTTCCAGATGAAAACAAACCTGCATCACCTCGACGTGATCCATGTGTGAGTGCACCAGAAGACAAACTTAATACTCCTCGGGTAGCAGTTCCCGTGACCCTCCCTGATCCTATCACAGGTCGCCCAGTGAGGGCACGTCGACCACCATCAAAACTGGACTTGTAAAAAAAATTACAAGGGAGGAAGTGTTGTGTGCCAAAAGCAGCAGCGTACCGTGCGTGTGTTGGCAACTGTGGACACAAGCTGCATGCGCGCGTATTGACGCTGTGTGTGTGTGTGGTGCCGGCGGCATGGCTTCAATGTTGTGTGTCAGTATTGTACCATGTTCTTAGTTGTGCAATAAATGAAGTGCAGACACAACACACACCTTACGCCGTCCTCACCAGGTCGGCTGGTCTTAGCGCGTTGTCCATGACCAATCCGTTTACATATGCGTCCGCTGTGCGTCGCGGTGAGTGCCTCGGTACCGCGCAGATCATTGATTTCATTCTCTATCGCAGTGAAACTGACGATTCGCCGTCCCTCGACGTAGATGCCCTCAGCCCACCAGTTCCTGCACTCGACACTTCGCCTCCAGACGTTTTCCTTCCCTCCATCGACGCCTTTCTTCCTGCACCTCAACGCACTACACTTATCGCGCTCCTTCATCAATTTCGTTCCTCCTTCCATTCACACCAACCCGCTTTGACCCGCACGTCGACTGTCACCCACCACATCGACACCGGTGACCACGCCCCTCTGCGTCAGCGCCCATATCGCTTCTCCGCCGGTGAGCGCCAAGTTATTCAAGACAAAGTGGACACAATGCTTTAGAGCGGCGTGATTCAAGCCTCACACAGTCCTTAGGCCTCTCCCCTGGTCCTCGTGAAGAAGATGGCTCTATTCGTTTCTGCGTTGATTACCGCCGCCTGAATAAGATCACACGAAAGGATGTTTACCATCTTCTGCGCACTGATGATGCTCTGGACTGCCTTCAAGGAGCTGAACTCTTCTCTGCTCTCACTATACACTCTAGGTACTGGCAGGTCCCTATGGCCGCCGACAATCGCCCTAAAGCCGCATTTGCGACCCCTGACTGCCCGTATGAATTGAACGCAATGCCTTTTGGCCTCTGTAATACTCCGGCTACTTTTGAGCGCATGATAGACAGCATTCTGGGAGGCCTGAAAAGAGTCTTGCCTGTGTTATCTCGACGACGCCGTGATCTCTCAACCCGGCTTTGCGGCTCATCTGTCCCGGCTGAATCACGTCTTAACATGCCGTATGGACGCTGGCCTTCAACTGAACTTTAAAAAGTGTCGTATTGCTGCAAGCGAGCTGACAATTTTAAGCCATGTTGTGTCAAAAGAGGGCCTCCGCCCTAACACCGCCGAACTTCGTGCTTTGACTGCGTTTCCAATACCTGCTTGCATTAAGGAACTGCGCAGCTTCCTAGGCCTCGGTTCCTATTTTCGGCGTTTTATTCGCAACTTTGCGGCCATTGTTGCCTCTTCAACTCAGCTTCTTGGCAGCAATGTGGATTTTTCGAGTTGGTCGCCTTCCGGCGATGACGCCTACAACAATTTGCGCTGTCTCCTCACGGAACCACCCAATTTTGCGTCACTTCGACCCTCAAGCCCCAACCGAAGTACACACGGACGCCAGTAGCATTGGCCTCGGGGCTGTGGTTGCCCAGCGCAAGTCTGGACTCGAGGAGTATGTGGTTGCTTATACCAGCCGCAAACTCACGAAAGTCGGATCCAACTACTCCGTGACGGAAAAGAGTGCTTGGCCACTGTCTGGGTCCATGGAAAGTTTAGACCTTATCTCTATGGCCGTCCGTTTGACGTGGCCACTGAGCATCATGCCCTAAGTTGGCTTGCTTCGCTACAACATCCCTCTGGTAGCCTTGCTCGATGGGCTCTCCGTCTCCAAGAAAATAACATACGTGTCGTATATCGGTCGGGCCGCAATCATCAGGACGCTGATGCCCTGGTCCGCCTCCCCGCTACCGGCGAGTTTGCCAGCCTCTCCGCCCTCGAATCCAATGCATCTTCGCTCACCACCTGTGACATGCCTCCTGAGCAGCGTAAAGATGAGGGGATTGCTTCTCTTCTTGACTTTCTCTCAGATACATCTAAGCCTCCAGCATCCCACGCCCTTCGTCGCCAAGCTTCACATTTTACAATTCGCGATGTGTACTCTATCGGCGCAACTATAACTCAGATGGACGGAAATGGCTTCTCTTCATTCCCCGACATCTCTGGTCCCAAATCTGCACCTGTTTCCACGCTGACCCGAAATGCGGCCACGCGGGAGTCCTCAAGACGTACGCTCGCATCCGTCTCGGGTACTACTGGCGAGGCATGTATACCTTCATCCTGAAGTACGTCCGCTCCTGCCCGTGCAGCCAACGCCTTAAGCAGCTGCCTCATCGCTCACTCTGGGCGACATGCTGGCGATGTACGTTGCTGCCAACCACACGAACTGGGACGTCGTTCTATCCTATATTAAGTACGCCTACAACACTGATACCCAGTCCACCACAGGTTTCTCTCCAAAACAATCAATTTTTCAATCTCCTTTTTAGCCTATTTAATCAACAATTACCTGCGCGAAAATTAATAAATATTGCCCTCGGGATGAGAGTTACTATTTTGGTTGTATTCTAAGATGTTTGGATGCAAAATTCGCCGTTCGAAAAGCGTTGAAATTAAGGCCGGAGGTTGAGCTGGAAGTTTGGCAATAAACTCCGATGGTGCGCATGCGCAGAACCTAAGATCGCACATCGGGAAACGCCAAGAAAGAACACAAGGTTTTCGCATATAGCGCACCCCTTAGAAGAGCCCCTCAACCCTTATCCGCTTACGCGGCCACAGTTGAAACTCGCACCTCGACCCGACATGCCAAGTATGGCTCAAGCCCTTGAAGACGACACGCTAGCAGCTGGCGGATTGCCGACAGTCTCGTGGGCACTCCGATGTTGCCTTTGTGATTTCGTTTTAACCGTACAGAATTTGCACCGATCAAAGGATAATGGACAGTTGTCAGTCGAGCCATGAAACAATGGCAGTGACTCCGTCGGTTACAAATACGATGCCTTAAGTGGCCTGCCAAAGTCAGAGCAATGTTCTGAAAGGCAGCACTTTTGATGTTTAAAGGCAAAAAATAAAAACATTCATGCAATGTGAAACGACAAATGTATAGAAATCAATGAATGCTTATTAAAAGTGCTGCACAGTGTTCCCAAGTATTGCAGATAGAAGTTCTGCATTTCCGGCAGCATGAGCACTGCCTGGTGCGGGCCACAGTAGTGATTTCTTCTTTCCAAGCGTAATCTGTCAGCGATTCTCAAACGCTGCTTAAAATCTCTTCTTCATTAAAGCGCTCTCCCCCTCTCTGCACTGCAGGTAGCAACTTTGTCTACAATTTCCTTTCCCCACAGGTGGCCTTGGAATCAGGGCATCGTTTTGAGAATTGCGGTGTCTTCTAGTGCCAATTAGGGTAACCTTCGGTTTTAACGGTCACCCAGCTGAGGTGTCCTATGGGCTCTGGGAACGAATGATGCTTGATCAATAAACGCACTCTATGAGAAAGGCATTCGGTGATAAAGATGGATAAAGACTGATCAAAAACTTACTCCCGGGCAACTCATTTTGCATGAACTTGGAGAACAGTATCAATGTTTACGTGTATATAAGAAGCAGATGGTATTGGATAAAGTAAAATATTCCATTACTTGGCCTCTAGTGCCTCTGGCTTCCTCACTGACGAGAGTGTGCATTCAAATCTCCTGCCATCAGATATGCTCTAATATGCGAGTTTTAGATGTGATTCGAGATAGACTGATCATACTGTGTTCGTCTTGCAGCTAAGAAGTATGCAAAAGGCCGCCGGCGTTCAATGGGTTCATTGGCGCATTGGCAACGTTATAGAGGACGATGATATTTGAGGAATGAATTGGTTGTTTAGTGTAACGTCCCAAAGCGACTCAGGCTGTGAGGCACGCAAGGAAAGGAGAGGTAGTGCATAACTGGCTGCCTGGATCACTGGGCAGCTCAGTCGCACTCTCAGGCAGTGTTGCCCGCCTGCGAATGCACCTTTCGCCGAATATTTCGCGCTTAGGAATGCTAAACGACCAGCACTTTTTAAGTTTAGCAACACACTCTGATTTTGTCCTTAGTGTCCAAAAACAACAAGTCTCCAGAGCATAAGCTGACTGAAAATCTTCGCTGTTTTCGCGACCATTGGGGAAAAAGTTTAGCAAAGGTAACAAAGGATACTGCCTGGTTAGATCACATTGAAGTATGGACACTTACCCGGCCGCAACTTCAGGAGGGGCTCAGGCACGCACCCCTAGTTCAGGACGAAGAAGCCGACCAAAGCAGCACTGTTCAATGATGCCGAATCCAAAAAGCCGGTGCTGCAAGACAAAAAAAGTATAAGCAACTTGTGCAAAGGAACCACCGAATATCTCTCAAGGATCACACAGTCAGTAATTTTCGACTTCATATTTCCTTCCTTCATGCATTTTACGCAGAAAAGGAAGGTGCTGCCGTTCTATTTATTTCGAAAAGAAGTGTGCACCTGTGGGCTTAATTCACTGAATTCAGTGGGATGTTCACTGAATTCACTTGAATTTTGTAATTCACTGAATTCACGTCTACTCTTCTATTACCCGATAGCGTACACAGTTCGTTCGGTCGAAAAGCCATCGGCGTAGTAACAGTGGGCAGTGCGTGCCGGAAATAATCGAAAGCTCAGTAAAAATTGTTGCATGTTAATTGTTGGCTGTAGTGATTGATGACTGATTGGTGTGATGTAAATAATTGATTAACAAAGTAAATGAAGAAAAAAACTGGAAAAATGGGGGCTCAATGGGCCCGCCGTGGTTGATCAGTGGTTAGGCGCTCGGCTACTGATCCGGAGTACACGGGTTTGAACTCGACCACGGCGGCTACATTTCGACGGAGGCGAAACGCAAAAAGGCTCACGTGTGCTGGGCGATGTCAGTGCACGTTAAAGATCTCCAGGTGGTCGAAATTTTTCTGGAGCCCTCCATTACCGCACCTCTTCCTTTCTTCTATTAGTCCCTCCTTTATCCTTTCACTTTCTTAAAATAGGCGAGACGGTTTCTGCGCCGGTTCCTTTCATGAAACCAAATTTATTATTCATTTCAAAGACGTCAAACTGCTTAGAATGAAACGCCAATGCTTGGTGATGTGAAATAAGAACATTTAGAGTGTGTAGTTGGTGAAATAAATGAGAAAATTGAAAACGAATCACCAGCCAATGTTTGGTGATGCGAAGTATCGGTGTATATCGTCGCTTTAGTAAAATAATCTAATAATCTAATAAAAAAATGACGCTCCAAACGGTGTACGCTATCGCGTGAACTCATAAGCGCAGCATATGAATCCAATGTTTTTTCCGGTACTCTAATCAATTAACAATGAAGGATGCAACTCCTCGGAGGAAGCCGGCTAATCAAGGCTCGGGGCGGGTTGCCATATCCTAATGGCCGATGCTGCTGGAGATTATCAGGCATAACGTCTTCACAATACGAGCACCTCGCGAAAGGTTCAGAGAATATCGAAGCATACTCGAGACTATCGCGCTTAACAGTGGGGCAATTTCGTATCTTTTTATTACCATAGGCCCCGAAGAGTGGGTTGGTGCAATTGTAAGCAAATGCTTTTTTAGTTTATTAATCACTAACATCGGCTGGTGTAAAACCCTCCCGAAGGACTCGACGCGGGCAATCGTGAACTGACCAGCTGCGGAAAGCAATCTCAACACCTTGACAACGGTAGTGTTCACAGGAGGCATTATGTCTTAGCATACAGCTTCTCTTTATTACGTTGCTCATACATCAGAGGGATGCTGGGTTCAACTGTTGTAGAAAAGCATTCCATTGCGTCATAAGTCAAGCTTCTTCTGTATACTAGTAAGGCTATCTTCTTTTTATACTAATACTTCCCGTTCCGGATCTCGGGTGGTTGTATTCGACAACCTGTCACCCTTCCTAGACGATTACGTGTCAAGCGTGCGCTTTTAAAGCTGTAGAGGCAGCAGTATTTGTCATAAAGTAGAATTTGCACTGTGATAGTCATATCAGTCAGGTCTGGTATGAGCATGTAAACACTTATAATTGAAAGGTCAAAGATGTAGCCAGGAAAACAGGGGCGCAAGCGACAAAATTCGTTACTGTATTTTAACAAATTAGGGGCGATAAATTACACTGATGCAGAGAAATTGCACTATATACGAATTTATTCCAATTATGATTCTGTTCCAAATGTAGCCGGGAAAACCGGGGCCCAAGCAACAAAATTCGTTTCTGTATTTAAAAAATGTAAGGGCGATAAGTTAGATGATGCACAGAAATTGAGTTATTTAAAAATGTATTCCAATTACGATTCTGTTCCAATACTGAGTCCACTGTCTTTCACTCCCCAGTGTACTTCAATTCTGATTCTATTCTAATTCACACTACGCATCTACGCAAAATGTGTCACATGGTTTGCTCGTGCGCGAAAACTCAACACTCGTTCTTGGAGTCGTCACCCATTTAGGACGCCTGGACGAAATAAACTGGAATTGGTATTAGGGGCCGGGGGGGGGGGGGGGCGGAGCTAAAGGCTGTCAAGCACGCCAAGCATGAGGCAGGCCATGCGATCACGCCTGCAAAGCGTTAAGAAGTGTGGGTGAAAGCGAGACATCTTAAGTGTGAAAGTGCAGCACGCCTGAAACAAGGGCGCAAAATAAGTGCCATCAATCACACTTGCCAAGCGCTAAGAAACGCGCCGCTGACTCATTCCTAGGAAACGCAATTTTTTGGCGTGAAGGCGCATCACGCTTAGAGTGAGTGAGGAAACAATTGTCACTACCGCTTTAAAATTTGAGCGAACGGGTCATACCACGACTGGGGGACAGAAAAACAGTGACATGGTTCGGAGGCGAAACGGGAGCAGACGAGACGAAGTCGTTATATATGTTAATGGCTTTTCAGGCACGGTAACGTGCTAGAGCATGCAGTATGAGGTATTCATATTTTAGGCCTCTCAGCAATAAACCGCGTAATTGTACTACATTTTATTAAATCTTATACTCCGTCGGCGACACACATAATTGGGAAATAAAATTCCAGGGAACAACGCTGCAGCCACATGTTGTCAAGCTTACAATATAGAAAGCAGAGAAGTTAAGCTTAAAAATGCGTAAATTCGCTTTGTGCGCTACCACGAAGACCCGGTAATATGAGGACGATATAAGGGTATACAATCTCAATTTTCAGGGCGAGAACGACAGACACAGCAGTCTATTATATTTAGTCTAAACGTCTTTGGTTCGGCTATGCGGATCAAAAACGCTCCCCAGCGTCATTAGCCGTGATACCATCAAAGCGAGCAGCCAGCTGCAATACCAGGTTAAAAGGATTTAACAAAAGCAGTCTTGTTCGTAGCGGCTGGCACCTGTACAAGAGGGATTCAGACCAAGTGACGGTAGTCAGAGCCTCAACGAAATTTCCTAGATTCACATTTACTGCCACATTGAACAATGCTACAACTAATGGGGCATTTTGCTTATACACTTGGCCTTTGGTCGCCGTAAGGCAGAGAAGAAAAGACATTAGCGTACTGCGATTCTTCGAACGTGAATGTGTTACGAAGGGCACGTGGGGACTGAGGTGCAAGCGCTGGTGCATGCCTTGGACAGATGGCCACACTGAGGGCGCTAGCGAAGCCCTCTATCAGCTGCAGAGACTCTGGGTGAATAACAGAGAAAGAAGGATTTTCTTTACCTCCTCATGGACGCACATGCCGTGGTGTGACAAAGAGACTCGTTGATTTGAGTGCAACAGTTACTTTATGTTCACAGATGGCGGGAATCCTTGTGGGTCCCAATACCTTTGCGTGATGTTCGCGAATCGTAAACGGTAATCTGATTTCCTGCTTGCCGGCCATCTGAACAATTTCGATCGCACCTCTTCGGCAGAATCTCGGGCACTAATCTTCCGGGCGCCCGCCACGGGGCAGGGAACACCGAAGGAGCGTACGCTTCATATGCCCGATTACACGAAGCAAATTAGACTACCTATTTCCCAGCCTATTTCTCAGCGGTCTATTTTCCACCATTATACTCTTCCTGTCTAATTCATTGATCGTGATTTGCAGTTCACCTCCTGAGTGACTCAGCAGGGCAGTGTCATCAGCGAATCGCAGATTCTTTAGATATTCTCCGCTAACTCTTATCCCCAACTGTTCCCAGTTCGGGCCTCGGAATACCTCCTGTAAAAAGGCGGTGAATAGCATTGGCGAGATCGTGTCACCTTGCCAGATGCCTCTCCTTATTGGAATTTTGTCTGTACAGATGTGATAAAACATAGAACACTATTCAACATCTCACAAGAAAATGTAGCACAGGAAGCTTGAACTAATCCATTCGCTCCCAGTGGCCCACGGTTGCTCACTTTGTGATAACGCTGAGCGTTCTGTCTCCCACATTCAGTTCTGGTTATAATGGAACAGACATGACCAAATAAGAGACAGGAGAGGGACACACCAGTGACGTATCCGGGTGGGTGTTGTCTTGTTACCAGATCCAAAGAGAGGCCTCTGCTTTCTTTGCTGCTCAGGTGCTCTCCTGTGCCATCACTGCAAGAATAAGGACCAACTTGCTTTCTATGGTAAAAGGAAGGGTGATTCAGGGGTCTGCACAGCATAAAAACTATACTATCAGCTGAAAACGCAATAAAGTACAACACCATGAATTTAATCTGAAATTTACCAACTGGCCGCCAAAAACTAGCCAAAAAATCTACCATCGTGAAAAAATTATGCGCCAAGCTTATGTCATGTGCTTTTGCGAGAAAACTACGCAGCAACGAAGCTTTTTCGGAATTTCATCACATACTCTATGCAATGACGAAGGGATTTTGAACACGCAGGACCCTGGGTCCCAGCACAGCCCCACTGCTCTATACGTTCGCGAGTTCATGGAGTTCCATGCCATAGACGGCCCAGTTAGTAGCGATCTTTTGCCTGGCCGGGTCCGTCGAGAGCAGTAGGACCTCCAATTCCTCACTCGTGGTCAGCAGCTGGTGGGTATGTCGGGATTATTTCTTAGGATGGTCGTCACGCATGCTGTCGAGCGTATACCAGCAGAGCACGGGGAACGATCTACTTTGCATAGCCCGCGGTCTGAATGATATCTGGAAGATCGCGAGTCCAGCCCGCACTACCTTAACTCGGTGGTACTGTGGGCGCCAGTTGATGCGAGCCCTACAGTGTGCTATTTAACGAAAGTCCGACGCCATAGCCTTGGATAGGAACCCTACGGTAGTCCCAATTATCAAGGTTTTCAGATTAATAGGGGCCGAATAGTGAAGTTTTACTGTACTGCAGTTCTGGCGGCCTACAGAAATAGATTTGAAATCTTTGCTTTTAACATCTATTGCAAAACTCTCTAACTCAGTTCACTCTAAATGGGAAACAACAAGGCATTGTTTATCGACGTTACTAACTTTTTAGCTCTGCGCCCACAGGAGAAGGTGAGTAAACACTTGAGGGCGTACGGACTGGCGTCTCCAGACTGAAGGGGATCGAGTATAAAGCCCCTGGATTATCCTTTGTCTATAGCGAATCCTCTTAGCGTCGAAGGGAACCTACTGCAGTGGCAAGGGGGACAATTTCACGGGTACCGAAGGGGCACTGCTGATATGCGGCGGAGGTAAATCCCGGATGTCGCTGTTAATGCGTGGTCATTGGCCCCACCAATCCCCACCTACGAGGCATTTCCGGCGCCGACGCTGATATCTGTTTTCGCCAGATATCTGCGTCTCCCGGCGTCGCCTTGCTGCAATCGCAGGAATTTCGCCTTCAGCGACGGCAGTGACCGAGATGCCGAAGATACGCCGGAGAAAGGCTGGTTCTGCCTTAACAGTTAACGCACGAAGGCCCAAGATGTGACAAAGAACAGTGCCTGGCGGCAGCCATTTTCTGGCGCAAAAACGCACCTTTTAACCCTAGCCCTTCTTGTCAGTACAACGATAATCTTGACCAGAATAACCACATTTATGCCAAGATTCAGGACAAAGCTAGCATTTGTTACAGTAATATGAGATATTGCGAGAGTGTTTAGTTTCAAATGTGCGAAAAACCGAGGACTTCTCTACCTTTTTGCCGCAGGTCCAAAGCTGGAATTTCCTGCCCGAAGCGTTAAATGTGATTGCGAAAATCTATCATTCTGAATGCGTGACACGAATCGGTGAAGGTGCACCACATAGAAAAAAGGCCTTCCCGTCTTGTCTGCGAAAGAGTGTTACACCAGTAGTTACTCTAAGTGGCCTGTATTTCTGGTGTGGATGCGTTTGTGTGTGTTGGGTTTCATGACGCATAAGCAGATGAGGCTCTCTTCTATTGTCTTTAACACGTTTTGGCGGGCTAGTTGGTTAAGCATCTTGAATAAACAGCGCGAACAAAGACGAGCACAAAAGACAAGAAAGCGAACGACACGGCGCTGACTAACAACTGAGGGTTTATTGCTGATCACACAAGTATAAATACATAGATGTCGGCAATGAGGGAAAGGTTTACAAAGTGCAAAAAAACCAAAAACAAAACACAAATGTGACAACAGCAACAATAGCACGCTAGAAATCAGCAGAGATTATCAACCCCCAGGAGTGACAGCTCTTTTTGCAGAAGTGTTAGCGAAGGGGTACTTATACATGCATTTCCCTGCTTGAATATGTTGTATGCCTCGATAATTTCCCTCGCAGTTTTTTCCCGATTTTTGGCAATGACCTTGGTTTCATGATATAGCGGTACGCACTGTTTTTTCTCTTTCTTTGCCCATTCACAATCCCGGCAATGAATGCCGAGATGACCTGAAACTACTTTTGACACCTTATAGCTGTGTTCGCTCAGCCTTTTATTTATGCAACGTCCCGTCTGTCCAACGTACTGCCCTCCACAGGGCAGAGGGATGTTATAAACAACCCCCTTATTACAAGGGACGAAGCGTGACTGGTGCTTAGTTGTGCACTTCGCCACTTTTCCTTTGAACTCATTAACAGATCGGCACAAACCGGCTAGACGATCAGGCGTGGAAAACACAACATCGACACCTGCTTTTTTCCCCACTTTTTTCAGGGAGTGTGAAATTCCATGTAGAAATGGAATCACAGCGACACGTTTGCGGTTGTCCGATCCCTGGCCGTCTCGTGTAGCTGGTTCTGACTTGCTCTTCTTTAGGGCCGACTCAGCTACTGACGTGATAACTTCTAGTGGGTACCCTGCCGAAAGCAATCTTTTTACCTGGTGTGAAACGCTGGAATGCATTCTGTGGTGACAGGATTTTGTTAATGAGCTGTTCAAACAGGATCCTATGATACCCCTCTTAATGAGCTTGGAATGGCAAGAACCATAGGGAAGAAGGGGCTTGTTACCTCGGGGTTCGAAAGCCTAGCCACGTTTGCTGGGCTTTCGAACACCGAGGTAACAATGTTGCTCACATTGCACTTACTTTCGGCAAGGAAACAGGTCTTGACACCCTCCTATGGCACCCACGTGACGATTGCACTTCAGAGGCACTGGGAATCTGCTTCCGTTGTGCTGATTCTGGCTCTTTATTGAACGAAGGACGCCGCTGCTCCTAAAAAGAAAAAAAGCAGTAAGTCGGTGTTAGAACAACTTCATAGATAGAGCAAAGAAGAATCAAATCAAGAAAATGCACTTGGCATCCTGAGAGATGTTTACAGATAGAGAAGGGTCCTTCGCGTTTCTTTAGGCAGTGACTGTAGTGGCGAGCTTCTCTCAACCGAGATGAAACGAAAACAGAAGCAGCGTTTAGTTATAACGAAGAGGGGGCAGGAGAGACCGAAAAAATTCCAGAGGGTACAAACGACTACTAACGTGCTATGAAGGTTAAACCATTGACTTCTTTTAATCCACCCACAAATCCCCTGTTGTCTGTCTTTCATGCACTCTATTCTCCTAACCCGTCTTAATACTACAGAGACTATTCTTAGTCGAGCAGAATCCGCAATCTACCCGTATAGGCGTTCCGTACTGCACCTTCTACAGTTCTGTCAATCGCATGTTTCTAACTGTTGCAGATAAGACACAGTCGGCCCATTTCTTAATCCATTCGCTGTAAATAAGTTCGTGGATCGAGAGGAGAACGAAGGTTCAGTCCGGTTTCCCTTCGAAGCAGAGCTGCCGCTTAACAATTCGCTGACCTCGCCGATCCCGAAAGCAGTTTTCGCCTCTCGATGTGCATAGCTGGCAGTTCCATTGCACAACACTGAATAACGAACTTTCGACGTTACCCGGTATACAACTCTTCTTGAAAGCAGCCGCACAGGAGCGATTGATTATTACCGCTATTTTCCTGAAGTAACACGAACGCCCTTGCCATCGGATGCCTCAGATAGTGCTCAAGATCTGTGGTCGCGAAATTTGAGGAGCGTTCGTTCAAGCTTGAGGAATAAATTGACGACATTCAACTTTTGAGGAGCTGTCCTCTTGAATGAAAGCCGCAAGCAAGACTTTCTGACCCGAGAGACTCTGGATTGGAATCACTGTATTCTACGCCTTTCTCCTTCTACTCTCTTTTAACAGAATACATATAATCAATTTATTCTAGCTAGCCTGTTTTGTATTAATCAAAAGGTCGCGAACGTTGGCGCTCTGTCAAGCGCTGCTGAGCATCCCCTTGCTGACATGTCAGGAATATGTAAACAGAAAGTATAAAAAGTCTTAAGGCACTGCACATTCTAGATTCACCTTTTTTCGCTTGAAAACCGACCTGGTTTTGTGGTCTATGATTTGTATTCTGGCCTCATAATGTAAAAGCCCCGAGTTGTTTTCCTTAAACGTTCGAAAGAAATTTTATTTTTCATTCATAACGCGGTGGTGGCGTACCGAAGGCCACGATAATTGAGCATTCTATGCCACTGGCAATGTGTAGAAATGCCCCCCCCTCTCTCTCTCTCTCTCTAAATCCGCCTCAAATTGGATGGGGGCTATTTTGGGGCTGCTTTCTCACACGGGCTTTCATACACTCTGGCTGGTACGATGGCGAGAGTATGGCTTTTGGACATCTAAAAAAACTGCCGCGAATGACGAGTTGCTGCAAACTCACAGATAGGGCAGACAGGCTGACCCTTGAGCCAGAGAAGCCATCACATTGAATGCGGCAAATGTGACGGCAGGG
>JARKHS020006221.1:0-48644 GCA_030143305.2 Amblyomma americanum
GTCCTTCGCGTTTCTTTATGCAGTGACTATGTAGTGGCGAGCTTCGCTCAACCGAGACGAAACGAAAACAGAAGCAGCGTTTAGTTATATCGAAGAGGGGGCAGGAGAGACCGAAAAAATTCCAGAGGGTACAAACGACTACTAACGTGCTATGAAGGTTAAACCATTGACTTCTTTTAATCCACCCACAAATCCCCTGTTGTCTGTCTTTCATGCACTCTATTCTCCTAACCCATCTTAATACTACAGAGACTATTCGTAGTCGAGCAGAATCCGCAATCTACCCGTATAGGCGTTCCGTACTGCACCTTCTACAGTTCTGTCAATCGCATATTTTTAACTGTTGCAGATAAGACACAGTCGACCCATTTCATAATCCATTCGCTGTAAATAAGTTCGTGCATCGAGAGGAGAACGAAGGTTCAGTCCGGTTTCCCTTCGAAGCAGAGCTGCCGCTTAACAATTCACTGACTCCGCCGATCCCGAAAGCAGTTTTCGCCTCTCGATGTGCATAGCTGGCAGTTCCATTGCACAACACTGAATAACGAACATTCGACGTTACCCGGTATACAACTGTTCTTGAAAGCAGCCGCACAGGAGCGATCGATTATTACCGCTATTTTCCTGAAGTAACACGAACGCCCTTGCCATCGGATGCCTCAGATAGTGCTCAAGATCTGTGGTCGCGAATTTTGAGGAGCGTTCGTTCAAGCTTGAGGAATAAATTGACAACATTCAACTTTTGAGGAGCTGTCTTCTTGAATGAAAGCCGCAAGCAAGACTTTCTGACCGGAGAGACTCTGGATTGGAATCACTGTATTCTACGCCTTTCTCCTTCTACTTTCTTTTAACAGAATACTTATAATCAATTTAGTCTAGTTAGCCTGTTTTGTAATAATCAAAAGGTCGCGAACGTTGGCGCTCTGTCAAGCGCTGCTGAGCATCCCCTTGCTGACATGTCAGGAATATGTAAACAGAAAGCATACACAGTCTTAAGGCACTGCACATTCTAGATTCACCTTTTTTCGCTTGAAAACCGACCTGGTTTTGTGGTCTATGATTTATATTCTGGCCTCAGAATGTAAAAGCCCCGGGTTGTTTTCCTTAAACGTTCGAAATAAATTTTATTTTTCATTGATAACGCGGTGGTCGCGTACCGAAGGCCATGATAATAGAGCATTCTATGCCGCTGGCAATGTGTAGAAATGCCCCCCCCCTCTCTCTCTCTCTAAGTCCGCCTCAAAATGGATGGGGGCTATTTTGGGGCTACTTTCTCACACGGGCTTCCATACACTCTGGCTGGTACGATGGCGAGGGTATGGCTCTCAGAAAACTGCCGCGAATGACGAGTTGCTGCAAACTCACAGATAGGGCAGACAGGCTGACCCTTGAGCCAGAGAAGCCATCACATTGAATGCGGCAAATGTGACGGCAGGGCAGAGTCGAGCTCGCCTTGCCATGACGATGGACCTGCAAGAGCGTAGAAGAAGCGAAGTGGTCAGTGGAAAACCAGTGGAACCATTGGATACGGAGTGGGACGCCACGCGACAAACTAGTGGTGCTCTTGAACACGAGCCTCAAACTGCTCCCAAACTTCGCCTTCATAAATAGAGCAGATGCTACGAAGTCCTCTCAGACCTCTCAGCACGAAGCATACGGAGAGGGAATTGTAGTGTTCGATTGGTCGGCAAGTTTTTCTTCTGAGTTTTTTTTTTCAATGGCGGTCGCAGGAACTTAGTATGGTACGAATGTTTTACGCACTTAAAAAAGAGTGCTGCTTTCTTAGTGCAAATCTTGCAGCAGTTTTTCGCTATATTACCCTGACTACTTTATCCGGAGATCTCAGGAAACACCCCCGCTTCGTTGCAGGTCATACTGAGCGCGAATGTAGAAGTGCAAGGCCGTCTGCAATGCATCTTACGCCGCGCTTTCCTCTGGATCCGTTCTTGACGTCCTCCGGTCGCACCCACAAGAAGACTGCACTTCAGAGGCAGTAGGCACCAAGTCTCCGTTGTCTGGACACGTGGTGTCGTCCCACAGGATGTCGCTGCTCCATCGGGGCAAAGCGATCCGTCAGTGTTAGCAAGACATGAATGACACAACAGTCTGAAGTCTAATTAAGAAATCTTCGATTGGACCTCTTGAGAGATGTTTACACCCTTATAAAATGGTCTATAGACATTCTATACACTTCTTATAGACTGTTCTCTTCCTACAGAAATTTCTTTTTGCCTATTCGTAGTCTATAAACAAAATTCTACTAAAAGTAAGCCTATAAATTTATAGATTGTCTATAGATGGTGTATGGGATTTGTATTGCCTATACACATTCTCTAGGGCGTCTGTAGAGAGTCTCTAGACTTGATAGAAGTCTATGAACAGTCTTTGGACTGTAAAAAATTTTTTTAAGGGCAGCTTTAGTGGGGTCTTTCACATATGCTTAAGGAACTTGTGCGCATACGCAATTTTTTTCATGCTGTCAGGAAAAAAACTTTTCCGGGGTTCATTGCCAGAATATTTTTATATTTTGCATTTTTTTTACACCGCGCTCGAAGCCAGGTAACATAGAAACTATTTTAAACAAATGGAATTACGCATAGCACTTCAAACTACTTACGTGCTTTGCTGCCTCGAATTTGAAGGCATTGTTACTTGACGGCAAGCCGATAAAAACAGGACGACTTGACAGACGGTGATGATGCTCCTGCCCGCGTCGTCTTCTTGTACGTGACAGGACACGGAACCACCGATCGATCGGGTCTGCTGCGAATAACGCAAAAGCTATTGGTATTGCATCTTCTGGGCAATACATCGAAGTTAGGCACTCATGACTAAGGTGGAGCACAAAGATAACATATGCAGCTAAATTAGCATAACTGGTTTACGCGCATCCACGAGATAACGTTCAGCCGGCTGATATGTCTTCGTTAAGATATGGCACGGGTTGCGGAACGTAGCTTGATTCCTTGACGGTTGAAACTCGCGGTATGAAACTCATAAACGTAGAAATCGCAATGCGAAGAGCAGAGTCAATCGAAAGGGTTGGCTGCGGTCCCACTTTCTGCGTAGCTTGTCAACAAAGGCTGTTTAATCGAATACAAAGCGCGTCGCATGACGAGCAATGCGCGTGCACTAAGGTAACGCCGCAAGGTAAGAATGCGGCGACGAACGACCTGGCAATCTATTCTCTTTGCCGGGAACCAAACGCAGCGCGTTTCTAAACTGTTGCGTATCGTTTGACTGTCGCGTCCCTGGAGAAGTTGTCTGCACGACGCCGTTCTTTCTATTCAATAACAGTGTTCTCGCCTCGACTGAACTCCCCACGGCGGCACATAGGGTATCGACACCAGGCTCGCCTGACCTAACGCGTCGGCCAACCGCGCAGCTGGCCATCCTCTCACCTCAGGGGCCGTATACGACTGTTTAGCCGTGACACATGGACTTCGTTGCGAGGTATAGTGACATCTCATCCTGTTGCGCAGGATATCATGCGCGAATTTCCTCCTCCCCGGCTGTTCTCTTTGTTCTTGTGCGCACAGCTGCACTCGTGGTCATGTGTTCACGGGCGTAGTGAAACCAGGTAGCGCGCCAGGAATACCTAGCGCTCTAAAGAGGCTCACGTCCATTACGATGTAAGTGCATGTTAAATTAAGTCAGGTAGTCGAAATTCATCCACCACTACGGCTCTAATTTCCCTATTCTGTCTTGCACTGCTTCATGCCCGACCTGGTGGCTCCTGTGATTGGAAGGGGTTCGGCTATTGAGCCAGGTGGAACCCGACCGCGGCGGCCGCGTTTCAACGGAGGTGAAACGCAATAGACGCCTGTGCACTGTGCTACGTCAGTGTCCCCAGGTGGTCGAAATTATTAGCACCTCTTTCTTCCTTTCTTCTTTCAGTCCCTCCTTTATCACTTCTCTTATGGCGCTCTTGAGGTGTTCAAGATGCGAGAGAGTTACTGCGCCATTTTCTTTCCACAAAACAATTTTCACCAAATCCTTTTTGCTGACAGCTACCAATATATCTAGCCCGAAATTGTTCGCCTTGTGATCTAGCGCTCTAACATACACAGGAATGTTTCGGGGACATGTCCCAGGCCCGCTCTGGCATTAGGTCCTCCTGCGTGCCACAAGTGCTAGATAAACGCCAAAATGCAAACGCATATTTTAGTCTCTTTAAATGTGAACATTAACTCCCGAAAATGTTAGTAAAAAACAGAGTGGCATAGTAATACACCAATTTTAGCTTCTTTTGCACTCTATTTTGCTTCTTTTTCTTTTCGTGTTTCGATTAATTGACGCAACGACCCCACTACCACTCACCTCTGCCAGTAGACAAGGCCGATTTAAAGTTATGGAAGAAAATATACCAAATAAAGAAAATAGTGGACAAGCTTACCGGCCTAGCCCAGTAATCAGTGAAAGCTGGCTGGCATTAACGGCCTGGAGGTCTGAAGCTGCGGGCCCGTCTTCACGTTTCACAGGCCACTGTCCGGTTGGGCGTCTCTATGCTCATGTGCCTATTCGGCATTCTTCCTGTCGCGAGCAAGCCTCCAACATAAGCATCACGAGAATCCGTATTACAACACCGGCAACGCTGTTACATGAACGGCTTAACCACAATTTTAATACCAAAATTAGTGTTGAGGAAAGGAAATTGCGCAATAACTCTCTCGCCTCTCAGTGGACACCTCAAACACGGCAGAAGAGGTAAAGCAATAATAGGGAGTCGTGAGCGTTCGACCTCGACACAGGTTGCGCACTGAGCAATGAACAGGAGACGCGCCTCCAAACACTCAATCCACAAAGGTCAGAGTGGTTCGAACACCTGTCGCGGACTAGCCTCCAACCTGAGAGGCCTATGCAATATGGAACAAGAAACCGTATTACACCACCCGCAACGCTGCAATATAAACGGCCGAGTCACAATTTTAATATCGAAATTAGTGTTGAGGAAAGGAAACGGCGCATTAACTCTCGCATCTCGGTAGGCACCTCAACCGAGCCTTTTAGGACAAGTTCCAATCATTCTCGCAAGCTAGCCTTCAAATTGACTAGAACATGTAAGCTATAAGCCAAGAGAAATAGCAGGACACCACTGAAACACTGCAAGACGAACGATTCCTCACATTTTTGGAACGAATGTAGTCGGTAATACTGGCACAGCACTGAGGTAAGCCGGTGGCGGTTATGTAAGACTGATATGATCGTCTAAAATTGCGGCACGCGGCTGCGTTTGTCCTACGGCCACTTTATGTCGTCACCCTCTTTCTTGCCATCGCTCGGATTTTTCTGTACCGTGTGCGAGTACACACAAATACGCTGCCCCACACATAAGACACGCCGTCGGCTTTTGTCGTAATGGGGCTAGTAATGCTGTCGCCTTAAAAAGCGCGAAGGGTGAAACGCGGCTGCCGCGGCGTGGCCTGCAATAAGTTGCCTGAGGGTGGTGTGCCGGGCGGGACTTGAAAGCGCTGGCACGACCAGAGACGCATGCCTGATTGAGAGTGTTCTACATCTTCGATTTCCCCTTTCAGTCCTTCCCGGCACAGTCCAGAGCAAGGTTGCTTGAAGCCAATTCGTCTACTTACCAGCCACGCCTTATTTGCAGTTTTGGCCACGTTGCTTGTATTGGTCTAGACCCTCCCCTCGATTTGACGGCGGGAAAGGCGCATAACTCAACTTTGGAGGTGGGCACCTCAACCGCTCCATGCGAAAAATATTTGCTGCGGTTTGATTACTGACCCGCCGTGGTGGCTCAGTGGTTAGCACGCTCGGCTACTGATCCGGAGTTCCCGGGTTCGAACCCGACCGCGGCGGCTGCCTTTTTAGGCAGGCAAAACGCTAAGGCGCCCGTGTGCTGTGCGATGTCAGTGCACGTTAATGATCCCCAGGCGGTCAAAATCATTCCGGAGCCCTCCACTACGGCACCTCTTTCCTTAATTCTTCTTTCACTCCCTCCTTTATCCCTTCCCTTACGGCGCGGTTCAGGTGTCCAACGATTTATGAGACAGATACTGCGCCATTTCCTTTCCTCAACAACCAATAATTAATTACTGCTCAACCTGGTTAGACAGCCAAAGTTGTGGTGTATCGGGGCAAGTAGACGCGGCTTGGCGTCAACATTGAGTGCGTGCCACACTCTGGATAGGCAGCGCGCCTACCTGCCACCCTGGCAGGTTGTCGTTAAATTAATGGTTGCTAACGACAGGTTATTCACCCAGTGAACGCTGCGGCCTATTGCTGCAGTGCCGCGCGTCTGCCTCATTGTTCTGTAGTGCTGAAGGAAATAACAAGCAATGAGCAGTCTGCACTTTTTTTAACGCCCCGAACCGACACACGTGAGTCAGTGGTTATATTGCTCGGCTGATGACCCGAAATACGCGGGTTCAATCCCGGTCGCATTTCAATGGATGGGAAATACTAGAGACCTGTGTACTGTGCGATGTCAGTGCACGTTAACGAACCCCAGGTAGTCGAAATAATCCGGCACCCTCCATTACGGCGTCCTTCATTGCCTAAGTCTTTGGGACGCAAGACGCCATTTAGCAAATCACATGGGGTACGACGGACGCCGTAGTCCAAGGGGACTAGGCCAGAGACAGACGAATTTTGCATTTCGCCTTCAAAACGCGGTCGCCAGAGCCGAGATAAGCCGGGACCTTCAACCCAGTCACTGACCGCTCTAACCGCTGAGCCACTAAGGCGGGTCAACGCTTCATCGCCATCGGTATTGTTACAGGTCTACCCAGGCGGTGCAACACTAACTTGAATAAATAGCAGTCAGCGACCAAACCAGAGACTGAATGAACAAACGCAACTCAGCATTTCCCATTCACAGCGTTCCGTAACCCTGTGTGCCCGGCGTGGCCCAGACGCGGAGGCGCTCGCTGATTTGCCTCCAGTAGCTAAGTCTAAGAAGACTCCTAAAAGAGCATAAATCAAGAAGGCGCGCAAGATAAAAACAACTTCAAAACAGTGCGGCGTCGGTGCAAGAATACTGCTCAGGAGAGGAGATAGCATTCTTAACCTTCCTTAAAATACTAAGACGAAACAGTGCGAACGCGATCGTCTCGGAGGCGCTTCTAAATGCAAGTTCGAAAACGTCTGCAGTCTGTAGACTCACCATGGAACGCGAGAAAAATCCGCCAGGAATCTCGGATCCTACGGTGAGGGAAGTCCAAGACGCTCTTGTTCCTTCAGGAGGCTTGCGGAGACGAGGGACGCCAAAGCTCCGCTTCATTCCAGAGGGTGATGACGTGGCGTCTGCCAGCGGCGATCGACAAATATCGCTTGCGCTGGTTGAGGACAGAAGACTGGATGGATTCGGTGACACTGAAATCACAAGAGGAGACCAGTCAAAATAGCGGAAAGATGCGTCGAAGGCGCTCGTGAAGGCTTCATTTCATACTACCGCTCCCACCAGCGTCCCCACAGCAGCGACGAGATGGCAGCCGAATGGCGTTCTACGCACACGCAGACCGCTTCCTCTCTTCCTGATGCGAATACTGCAGAAAGTTGCAGTAGTCGGTCGCCCAAGACCAAGTCCCGAAATCTCGTCAATGCCATTGAGCGCTGGACAATGGCAAACTTAGCGTAGACCTCTTGGAACGCTTACCGGACGCGGTTTCCTCGTGGTGGACGACGGCGCCCGCTATCTCGAACATCTTGAGAAGGATGCATGGGTTGATGCCGAAGGGACCTCGTGTCGCCGCCGAAAAACACCGTCCGCTGCTGAGTCCAATCTGCTCTACCCAGGGTTGCGAAGGCTTCCGAGACTCTTCGAACGCTTCGCGAATAATGGCTGCTACTGCGAGGCGCAGCGACAGTTGCGGTGCAGCTCACTCTTCCTTGCACACGTCAGCACACTCATCCTGCTCGCTTCCCTTTTATAACCTCTGTGCACGTGATCGCTAGTCTGGCCATCACGTGATCGCCTGCTGTCGCCATCTAGAGGGCACGAGCCAATGCAGGGCTCCGTGTTGCGTGCCCCGTACCCGACGCAGCGAACGCGGTGGCCGCGTTTCGATGGAGGTGCAACGCATAAGGCGCCGCTGTGCTGTGCGATGTAAATGCACGTTAACGATATCCAGGTGGTCGAAATTATTCCGGAGCCCAATCTAGACTACGGCACCTCTTTCTCTCAATGACTCCCATATTCTCTTCCCTTCCTTCCTGGCGTTGATGAGGTGGCCACTGAGACGCGAGACAGTTAGTTACCCTGTCTTTCATTTCCTGATAACCCAAATTTTTTTTTCAACACAACACAGCAATTTCCTCCTAACGCAGGACAGAGACTGTTGTGCCAGGCTTCCTTTGGCTGGCTGAAGTGCCTGTACAGCAAGTCCTAGAGGTCTTGGATATGATGCACACAATATCTTTATTTTATTTATTTTCTTTCTTAAAGTGTAAAAAGCGTCCTTCGGAAATTTTGGCCAGTGTCAACAGGCACAAAAACCACAAGTGGACGGAGAGCAAGTTGAATTGTTTTGTTTGTTTTTTTGCAATACATCGCTCGGATCTCCACCGCGGACATGAACGTCAAACAAAAATGTAGCGGTGCGTAAAACCGCTGGCCAAAGGACGATCTTTTCTGTGTTGTCTTAATACTTTTCCTTCGAGTGTGTTTCCTCCAAATCGATGGTAGCACCTCATCTCTCGTACGACTCAAAGCAGTAAGACCTTCAGACATCTCAGAAACTCTCATTCGTCAGGCACCATCACAAAGCGCGTTTTTTTCGGGAGGCGCAAAGAACACGGCAGAGTTCAAAGAATGATTACAAATTCTAACACGAATTACGGTGACAGCCTCAGCAGCATGCAGTGCATGATTACAAATTCTAACACGAATTACGGTGACAGCCTCAGCAGCATGCAGTGCTCAATGTTTGCGTCTTCATCGGTATGCTGGACGTTGGGGTCTGGGCTGCGGAGCAAAGCCTCCCAGGATTCTATAGTGCGTGAGCTATCATATTTAGCCGGGCACGTCCACACCATGTGGACCAAATTTGCTAGCTGATCGGAAAATTTGCACTTTGACCTGAATACTGTAGGATGCCACTTGCTGTATGCCTCAATTGCGTACGAATGTAGCAAGTTTAGACCATGAGATATGTGATCTTGCTATGTCTTGCTGTGCAGCGGATCTGCGGCCAGTGTTCAGAGCCAACGTGATATAGAATTATGGCTCCCCCTCCACCTTCACCTACTACGCTAGGATCATAGCAGCACCTGCTAGATACAAGGCCTTGGTACAGCTACCAAGACGTCGTTATGAGGTGGAGGTGTACCTACACGTCGCCTTCCAATGCGGCCCCGTCCGCGCTAGATTTATTGCACCTGCGGCGTTCGCACAAATCGGCGTGCAGCCCGACGGCACCCGTGGCATCAAACAAGCCGCTTTATAGTGGCACAAGATAAAATTGAATCACTATGCGCAATGACGATGCAGCTAGAAATTATGAACCTACGGCTCACGCGAATTTCACCATCCAGCGCCCGCACGCGCCAATGAATGTTGTAGAGCTTGATTCTGCGTCGACTGGGCATTACTTTGCGCCATAAGATTTTCGATAATGAGTCTCTCTGATTGCACTGTACATTTGAATAGCGCTAGGATGCCGGTGTTGAAAGAATCAGAGAATCTCTGATGTGTTCAAGCAGCATCAATTGCGCTGCTGCCATGACACATTTTTCGAGCACGCGCGATGCCACTTGCGTTCGGACGCTCACCGAACGCACGGTAATTTCCGCTGATATTTCCGAATTTCTTAACCATCGCTACTCCAATGCAACTGAGACGACAGCCAAAGTAGGTCAGAATTATTCTTTTGCATGTTGCTCATTTAAAGCAAGAAACAAATGGTGGTTTATTGGTGCTCAACTTCCTTAAGCGACTCAGTCTATGATGAGGGACGCCGTAGTTGAAGGCTCCTGAAATTTCGACCACCTGGGGATCTCTAATGCCCTATCCTATATGCTTGCGGCCTATAGGGCGCTGGGCATAGTACCAGACTCCCTCAAGACGCTATTGTGGCCGCAGGGCAGTGCGCGCACTCGTGAGCTAACCTTGGTGAGCCTCTGTGCATTCCTCGAACACACGGGCTTGACGTCCCGTCTGTTCTCCGTCAGGTAGTTACACGCAGTGACCGAACGCTCCGCGAGTTCTACATTGAACGATTAATAACTGGACGCCCCACTCCAGTTGTAACCAACACAGTGCTGTGCGCGTTTAAATTCCTTCAACATGAACTAATCACGCGCACAACCTGGACACATTTCTCATTGTGTAAATAGTTTGTATATATTACTTCTCCCCCCATCCTCTCTTCTTGTCC
Source organism: Amblyomma americanum (assembly GCA_030143305.2). NCBI lineage: Eukaryota > Metazoa > Arthropoda > Arachnida > Ixodida > Ixodidae > Amblyomma > Amblyomma americanum. The sequence continues at coordinate 10,335 of JARKHS020006221.1, forward strand.
CCTCACCTTTTTCACTTCATTTCTCCATTCTGCCTGCTATCCTTTATTTCCTCTGCCCCAGCTCAGGTGCTTCAGTATCGATGGCAGATTCCGGGGCTAGCAAAAATCTTTTCCTTCCTTTATATTATTATTTTAATAATAAAGAACTTACTACTACTTCTCTAGCGTGCACTGACATCGCACAGTACACGGGCCTCTAGAATTTCGCCTCCATCGGAATTCGACCGCCGCGGCCGGGATCGAACCCGCGTCTTTCGGGCCAGTAGCTGCGTACCATAACCACTGAGCCACCGCGAGGGCAACAAATTAGTGAGGCTACTCAATCTGGAACACTTCGAAAAAATTAACATTTCACAAGATATACGCGTCAAACGAGAATGTAGTGGCGCGCAGAACGGCTGGCCAAAGGATGCTCCTTTGCTTTCGTCGTCTTTAATTCTCTTCCGCCGAGTAGATTCCTCTATATCCATGGTCGCAGCACATCTGTCGTACAAATAAAAGCAGTGAGACGCACACACATATCAGGGACTCCCATTGGTCACACAGCATCGCAAAGCGTTCCCGTCGCGGTAGCTCAGTGGTTATGCCGTTCGGCTGCTGGCACGAAAGACGCGGGTTTGGTCCCGGCCGCGGCAGTAGAAGAGGCCCCTGTACTGTGCGATGTCAGTGAACGTAAAGAAACCCCAGGGGCCGGAGCCCTCCACTACGGCGTTCCCTAGCCTGAGTCGCTTTGGGACGTTAACCCCCCACATACTCAGCAATTCTGAAGAAAAGCATTTTTGAGCGAAACACTTTTCATGAACGCAATTTTTGCATATAATGGAAGATTCCACTATAACAATTAATTTATCTGCAGATCACCCAACGACAGTCCTGTATTTTTTTTTCTATTGATGTTTTTGCTATCGTCAAAAGCGTTCCCCGTTGGTTTTTAACGCAAGTTTGAACTGTTCGATGCGGTCGATGGAAACATTGTAAAAGCAAGATTTTGCTACATATCATAATAATGAACCATTACCTTCAGTACTTGTATAACAGCGTCTCACAATTTTCATATTTTCAAAATTTTTGCCCGAGAAAGCTGGGCATGTATACCATAAACCAGAAAGCGTTTTTTTTTTCGGAACACGCAAACAGCTCGACCGAGTTCAAGGAATGATTACCACTTCTAATACGAATTACTGTGACAGCATCAGCAGCATGCAGTTCTCAAGGTTGGCGCCTAGGCCGGTATGCCTAAATGTCGGACGAAAATAGCAAGCGTTCTGAGCCAACCTCATCCAGAATTATGGCTCCCGCTTTGCCTTTTCCCCAAGGACCTACTACGTTCGGATCATGGCAACACCACCTAGATAAAAGGCCTTAGTACTGCTACCGTTTTGTTGTTGTTGTTGTTGCTTTCTTGGCATGGCACATACCCACGTCGAAGGATTGGCCAGTGTTCAGTGAGGAGAGCCCAAAGAAAACGGTAAACTGCTGCCAAGCTAATCATTGTGCTACCGTGAAGTCATGCCGTGGAGGTGTACCAACAGATTGTCTTCCATTGCGGCCTCGTTCACTCCACGTTTACTGTTCCGGCGGCGTTCGCACAGCGTCTGCTGCCCGGTGGCGCTCGTGGAGTCAAAAAACCGCTTTACAGTGGCACAAAATAAAATTGTATCATCAGCCAAAGCGACTCAGGCCATGAGGGACGCTGTATTGAACGGCTCCGGAAATTTCGAGCACCTGGGGTTCTTTAAAGTGCACTGACATCGCACAGTACACGGGCCTCCAGAATCTTGCGCTCCCATGCCCAGTATATGGTACCGCATGCAAGCTAATGAGCCAGCTCACTGCCGGGAATGCCCATGTGACCAGGGATCCACCGAAGGGCCACCGGTCGTGGGCTCAATGCTGTGAGGGCGGCAGCTAGGCCCCATCGCGTAGGGAATCCCATGGACGAACCGACCGACGGTGCACGCAGTCAGAGCTTAAAAACTCACTGTCCACGAATACTGCACGCAGCAAAAATTGGACTTCCCTGAAGATCTCATTATTCAATATAATCTCCTCAATAGCCCAGCCAAACTTTTTTTCGTATGGGTACGCGTCCCCACCTCACTGCTCCAACTGTCCACACACTGCCTTACGCATGCCTTAACACTGCCTTACACAGTGCCACTCGGCCTTCCAGTCAGTCCCCCGCATATTCTTTGCCCCTACCCCCAGCGTGGCCCATCTGGCTCACCTCCCGGGACCTGAACCTGCAACGCGCCCTCGTCACCTTGGCCCATGACGTGTTAAACGCCTATCATGAAGGCTGTTTTAATTAACGTATTACGCCGTCACCACCAATTTACTCCAACGCAACTTGTACGACATGCAAAGTAGGTCGTATTGCATCTTTTTGCATGTTGCTCATTTCAAGCAAGAACCAAATGAGTAAAGCCACTCAATCTGTAATACTTGGAAAAAATTAACTGCTCACGAGGTATTGTGCATATTCACTTGAAAACTTAAAGAAATTGAAAATTTGGTTTTTGGGGAAAAGAAACGGCGCAGTATCGTCTCACAGCTCGGTGGACACCGGAACCGTGCCGTAAATGAAGGCATAAAGGAGGGAGTTAAAGAAGAAAGAGATGCCATAGTGGAGGGCTCCGGAATAATTTCGACCACTTGGGTATCTTCAACATGCACTGATATAGCACAACACATCCGCGGTGGCTCAGTGGTTAGGGCGCTCGGCTACTCATCCTGAGTTCCCGGGCTCGAACCTGACCATGGCGGCAGCGTTTCGATGAAGGCGAAACGCTAAGGCGCCCGTGTGCTGTGTGATGACAGCGCACGTATCCCCAGGTGTTCGAAATTATCCGGAGCCCTCCACTACGGCACCACTTTATTCTTTCAATCTCTTCTTTATTACTTCCCTTACGGCGCGGTTCAGGTGTCCGCCGATATGTGAGACAGATACTGCGGCATTTCCTTTCCCCAAAAAGCAATTTTCATTTTCACAGGGGCGGCTTTCCGTTTCGCCTCCATCGAAACGCGTCCGCCGCAAACCGTCCTTCGTTTTCGTGACGGCGCGCTGCTGTTGTGTTGCTGCGACTGAAGGAAGAATGAAAAGGAAAGTGCACAGGTCTGCCCACTGGCTCACCGGAATAAAGGAGGTAGTGAAATAATTAAAAATAATCTCCACCACCTGCGGATCTTTAACGTGCACTTACATCGCACAGCACAAGGGCGCCTTATGTCCCCCCCCCCCCCATCGAAACGCAGCCGCCGAGATCGCATTTCAATCCGGGAACTCCGGATTAGTAGCTGAGCGCCCTAACCACTGAGCCACCGCGGTGGGTCGGAGGCGAAGCGCAAAACACGTCTGTGTGCTATACGATTTCAGTGCACGTTAAAGATACTCACGTGGTCGAAATTATTCTGGAGCCTTTTACTAAGGCACCTCTTTCGCTCTTCTTTCACTCCAACCTTGCTTCCTTCCCTCAGGCCCGATTGAGGTGTCCACCAAGATGTGAGAGAGTTACTGGGCCCAGCGCTTTCTTGGAGGCACTGCTGGGCCATTTCCTTTCATCAAAAATTCCAATAAAGGAGGCAGAGAACGCCGCATCGAACACAAACAGCAATGCTGCATGCAGCGCGAGCGTTCCAGCGAAAGCTCATTTGCATTGCATCGAACCGCGGCGGCTGCGTTTTTATGGTAGCAAAATGCTAAGGTGCCCGTGTGCTGTGCGATGTCAGTGCACGTTTAAGATCCCCATTTGGTCGAAATTATTCTAGAGACCTCCGCTACGGTACCTTTCTTTTTTTCTTCTTTCACTCCCATCTTCCTTCTTTCCTGTATACGGCGTGGTTCGGATGCCCATCGAGATATGTGAGACAGTTACCGCGTCATTTTCTTCCCCAAAAACCAATTTAAGATCCTTAACGTGCACTGACATCGCACAGCACACGGGCGCCTTAGAGTTTTAATAATATTAATAATAATTGGTTTTTGGGAAAGGAAATGGCGCAGTATCTGTCTCATATATCGTTGGACACCTGAACCGCGCTGTAAGGGAAGGGATAAAGGAGGGAGTGAAAGAAGAAAGGAAGAAGAGGTGCCGTAGTGGAGGGCTCTGGAATAATTTCGACCACCTGGGGATCTTTAACGTGCACTGACATCGCACAGCACACGGGCGCCTTTGCGTTTCGCCTCCATCGAAACGCGGCCGCCGCGGTTGGGTTCGAGCCCGGGAACTCCGGATCAGTAGTCGAGCGTCCTAACCACTGAGCCACCGCGGCGGGTTCTTAGAGTTTCGCCTCCATAAAACGCTAAGGCGTCCGTGCGCTGTGCGATGTCCGAGCACGTTAAAGATCCCCAGGTGGTCGAAATTATGCCGGAGACCTCCACTTCGGCACCTCTTTCTTCCTTTCTTCTTTCACTCTCTCCTTTATCCCTTTCCTTAGGGCGCGTTTCAGGTGTCCAAAGATATATGAGACGGATACCGCCCCATTTCCTTTCCCCAAAAACCAAACTTAGAGTGGGGAGTGGAATGCTGAGGATATCGCTCCAAGCGAAGCAATCTGCAACTCCACATTCAATCTCTCTCGACACAGAAGTCCCCACAGTCATCACACTACAGGAAACTCAAGCTCCTGTCAGATTAGTCAACTACACTCCCCACACGCCAATGAACAAACCCACTCAAAGGGTAGCAGCCCTAGTTCACAGAGCATACACCGCTACAGATCACCCCAAAGGGGTTGAAGACATATATTGTCACCTAATAGAGCTCTTTCCCAAAAATAAGAATAGCACTAGCGTATACAGCCTCAACACATACAGCAGCCGAAAGGCAAAGAAGCCCCCCTTCTTGCAGCCATACGCAAAGCGCTCCATATCAGCGCTAAACACCCGCTTATAGTGCTTGGTGACTTTAATGCCAGACACGTCAGCTGGGGGTACAAATTCAATTGCAGGAAAGGAGCACAGCTCTGGACACTAATTCAGAACGAGGGACTCACCCTCGTCAATAATCCATAACAACACAACACCACTTCCGATCTCACACTCACAAAGAATATCAACAATGTCAGTGGTCGCACACGCAGACCAGCCTACGCAGCGGCCACTACATAATTGAAGCCTCAATCTCGCTAAACTCAGTCGCCTCCTTCATGAAAAAGAAGCAGCAGATCACAGACTGGGACAAGTTTCGGAACCTCCGGAACGACGCCCCCACCCAAATCAAACACCTTGCGAGGTGGGTGGCAAAACTCGCAAAGGACGTCGCTACAGCGACAGCTGAGATCTCGAGCAATCGCGAATCGGACGCGGTCGACAGCAGACTCCTTCACATGTGGGAGGCTCACTCCGGCCTGCAGAAACGATGGCTTCGTAACAAAAGCAACAGATCACTCAAGTTAAGGATATCAGCCTTGATCAAGGAAATAGAGGCACACGCGGCACAACTAACCCGTCAGGAATGGGGTCAGCTCTGCAACCGCATGGAGGGCAACCTGGGCCTAAGAGACACATGGAAATTTCTGCGCTGCCTCTTAGAACCCCACAACACGAAGAGCACGCAACAGCGTAATGTAACACGCCTCATTCACAGAATAGGTAGGGATGTTGATGTCCTGATCCAGAATCTCAGACAGGTACCTCACAACAACTCCCAAATTACCCCTCCCTTCCTACTTGGGCGTAGAAAACCCCGAGCTTGACGCGGACATAACAACGTGGGAGGTTAGAGCAGCAATGTTCAAACTTCGCACCACGTCTGCGCCAGGAGCAGACAGGATCACAAAATAAAACGGTACGAAATTTGGACGACAACTCCATCCAAGCCCTAACAGAACATTTCAACAAGCACTGGAAGGAAGGTACTCTTCCCTCCGAGTGGACCCACGCGAGGGTCACTTTCACCCCAAGCCGGAAAACCGCTGGACCTGTTAAACCCTAGGCCAATCTCCCTCACCTCATGCTTTGGAAAGCTATTTGTGCATGTAATCCTAAACACACTGCAAAATTACATGCAAACAAAAGAGCTCTTTCCCCACACAATGCTAGGATTCCGAAGCCATCTATCAACACAAGACGTAATGCTTCAAATCTCAGAAGAAATCCTACATCCCAGACATTGCAAACTCACGCGAGGCCAGCTAGCCTTAGATCTCACTAAGGCGTTTGCCAATGTCCAAAACACAGCCATACTGGACGCCTTATCCAATCTACGAGTCGGGACTCGAACACATACCTACATAGCAGCTTTCCTACGAGACCGCACAGCGGAAATCAAACTAGGCCCTATAGACTCCCCCTCCTTTCCTCTGGGCAGCAGGGGGACACCCCAGGGGTCAGTCTTATCTCCCCTACTTTTCAACATCACTCTCATTCCCATGGCCCGAAAGCTAGAGCGCATCCCAAACCTCTCCCACTCCTTCTATGCAGACGACATTGCCTTATGGACCACTATGGGCAATGTTTGGACCATGGAAGGAACCCTTCAAGCAGGTGCGGACGCGGTAGTGGAGTGCGCAGCCTCTGTAGGCCTCGCATGCTCCTCTGCTAAGTCTGAACGCTTGCTACCCCACCCGACCCCGAACCGCAACAGGAAGGAAAATCCCTACGTGCACATCGAGGTCAATGGTCTACCAGCACCAGAGGTAGATAAGATACGCATCCAGACAAAAATCTCACCGTGGCCTGCTTTCCTTGTGAAGGCTCAACTCAACCACTGTTTTCAAGCATCGTTTCCATATCAGCAAGACGGAGCCAATCAACGGGAGCCGACGGCTGTGACGAAAGCTGCGGAAATTTTGCAACGGGGGGCATACTTCGCCAGGCACTTCGGCAGCAGCGGCAGAGCGGGGCGGACGTCGAATAATCCGTTCTTCGCTGTGTTTTACAGTCTCAGATGCTGCAGTGTTTCCGCGGTGCTTCGGACAAGAATCTCACCGTGGCCTGTTTTCCTTGCGAAGGCTCAACTCAACCACTGTTTTCAAGCATCGTTTCCATATCAGCAAGACGGAGCCAATCAACGGGAGCCGACGGCTGTGACGAAAGCTGCGGAAACTTTTGCAACGGGGGGCATACTTCGCCAGGCACTTCGGCAGCAGCGGCAGAGCGGGGCGGACGTCGAATAATCCGTTCTTCGCTGTGTTTTACAGTCTCAGATGCTGCAGTGTTTCCGCGGTGCTTCGGACAAGAATCTCACCGTGGCCTGTTTTCCTTGTGAAGGCTCAACTCAACCACTGTTTTCAAGCATCGTTTCCATATCAGCAAGACGGAGCCAATCAACGGGAGCCGACGGCTGTGACGAAAGCTGCGGAAACTTTTGCAACGGGGGGCATACTTCGCCAGGCACTTAGGCAGCAGCGGCAGAGCGGGGCGGACGTCGAATAATCCGTTCTTCGCTGTGTTTTACAGTCTCAGATGCTGCAGTGTTTCCGCGGTGCTTCGGACAAGAATCTCACCGTGGCCTGTTTTCCTTGTGAAGGCTCAACTCAACCACTGTTTTCAAGCATCGTTTCCATATCAGCAAGACGGAGCCAATCAACGGGAGCCGACGGCTGTGACGAAAGCTGCGGAAACTTTTGCAACGGGGGCATACTTCGCCAGGCACTTCGGCAGCAGCGGCAGAGCGGGGCGGACGTCGAATAATCCGTTCTTCGCTGTGTTTTACAGTCTCAGATGCTGCAGTGTTTCCGCGGTGCTTCGGACAAGAATCTCACGGTGGCTTGTTTTCCTTGTGAAGGCTCAACTCAACCACTGTTTTCAAGCATCGTTTCCATATCAGCAAGACGGAGCCAATCAACGGGAGCCGACGGCTGCGACGAAAGCTGCGGCAAGACTTTTGCAACGGGGGGCATACTTCGCCAGGCACTTCGGCAGCAGCGGCAGAGCGGGCCGGACGTCGAATAATCCGTTCTTGGCTCTGTTTTACAGTCTCAGATGCTGCAGTGTTTCTGCGGTGCTTCGGTAAAGAATCTCACCGTGGCCTGCTTTCCTTGGGAAGGCTCAACTCAACCACTGTTTTCAGGCATCGTTTCCATATCAGCAAGACGGAGCCAATCAACGGGAGCCGACGGCTGTGACGAAAGCTGCGGAAACTTTTGCAATGGGGGCATACTTCGCCAGGCACTTCAGCAGCAGCGGCAGAGCGGGGCGGACGTCGAATAATCCGTTTTTCGCTGTGTTTTACAGTCGTCAGATGCTGCAGTGTTTCCGCGGTGCTTCGGACAAGAATCTCACCGTGGCCTGTTTTCCTTGGGAAGGCTCAACTCAACCACTGTTTTCAAGCATCGTTTCCATATCAGCAAGACGGAGCCAATCAACGGGAGCCGACGGCTGTGACGAAAGCTGCGGAAACTTTTGCAATGGGGGCATACTTCGCCAGGCACTTCGGCAGCAGCGGCAGAGCGGGGCGGACGTCGAATAATCCGTTTTTCGCTGTGTTTTACAGTCGTCAGATGCTGCAGTGTTTCCGCGGTGCTTCGGACAAGAATCTCACCGTGGCCTGTTTTCCTTGGGAAGGCTCAACTCAACCACTGTTTTCAAGCATCGTTTCCATATCAGCAAGACGGAGCCAATCAACGGGAGCCGACGGCTGTGACGAAAGCTGCGGAAACTTTTGCAACGGGGGGCATACTTCGCCAGGCACTTCGGCAGCAGCGGCAGAGCGGGGCGGACGTCGAATAATCCGTTTTTCGCTGTGTTTTACAGTCGTCAGATGCTGCAGTGTTTCCGCGGTGCTTCGGACAAGAATCTCACCGTGGCCTGTTTTCCTTGGGAAGGCTCAACTCAACCACTGTTTTCAAGCATCGTTTCCATATCAGCGAGACGGAGCCAATCAACGGGAGCCGACGGCTGTGACGAAAGCTGCGGAAACTTTTGCAACGGGGGGCATACTTCGCCAGGCACTTCGGCAGCAGCGGCAGAGCGGGGCGGACGTCGAATAATCCGTTCTTCGCTGTGTTTTACAGTCTCAGATGCTGCAGTGTTTCCGCGGTGCTTCGGACAAGAATCTCACCGTGGCCTGTTTTCCTTGTGAAGGCTCAACTCAACCACTGTTTTCAAGCATCGTTTCCATATCAGCAAGACGGAGCCAATCAACGGGAGCCGACGGCTGTGACGAAAGCTGCGGAAACTTTTGCAATGGGGGGCATACTTCGCCAGGCACTTCAGCAGCAGCGGCAGAGCGGGGCGGACGTCGAATAATCCGTTTTTCGCTGTGTTTTACAGTCGTAGATGCTGCAGTGTTTCCGCGGTGCTTCGGACAAGAATCTCACCGTGGCCTGTTTTCCTTGGGAAGGCTCAACTCAACCACTGTTTTCAAGCATCGTTTCCATATCAGCAAGACGGAGCCAATCAACGGGAGCCGACGGCTGTGACGAAAGCTGCGGAAACTTTTGCAACGGGGGGCATACTTCGCCAGGCACTTCGGCAGCAGCGGCAGAGCGGGGCGGACGTCGAATAATCCGTTCTTCGCTGTGTTTTACAGTCGTCAGATGCTGCAGTGTTTCCGCGGTGCTTCGGACAAGAATCTCACCGTGGCCTGTTTTCCTTGGGAAGGCTCAACTCAACCACTGTTTTCAAGCATCGTTTCCATATCAGCAAGACGGAGCCAATCAACGGGAGCCGACGGCTGTGACGAAAGCTGCGGAAACTTTTGCAACGGGGGGCATACTTCGCCAGGCACTTCGGCAGCAGCGGCAGAGCGGGGCGGACGTCGAATAATCCGTTCTTCGCTGTGTTTTACAGTCTCAGATGCTGCAGTGTTTCCGCGGTGCTTCGGACAAGAATCTCACCGTGGCCTGTTTTCCTTGTGAAGGTTCAACTCAACCACTGTTTTCAAGCATCGTTTCCATATCAGCAAGACGGAGCCAATCAACGGGAGCCGACGGCTGTGACGAAAGCTGCGGAAACTTTTGCAATGGGGGGCATACTTCGCCAGGCACTTCAGCAGCAGCGGCAGAGCGGGGCGGACGTCGAATAATCCGTTTTTCGCTGTGTTTTACAGTCTCAGATGCTGCAGTGTTTCCGCGGTGCTTCGGACAAGAATCTCACCGTGGCCTGTTTTCCTTGGGAAGGCTCAACTCAACCACTGTTTTCAAGCATCGTTTCCATATCAGCAAGACGGAGCCAATCAACGGGAGCCGACGGCTGTGACGAAAGCTGCGGAAACTTTTGCAACGGGGGGCATACTTCGCCAGGCACTTCGGCAGCAGCGGCAGAGCGGGGCGGACGTCGAATAATCCGTTTTTCGCTGTGTTTTACAGTCGTCAGATGCTGCAGTGTTTCCGCGGTGCTTCGGACAAGAATCTCACCGTGGCCTGTTTTCCTTGTGAAGGCTCAACTCAACCACTGTTTTCAAGCATCGTTTCCATATCAGCAAGACGGAGCCAATCAACGGGAGCCGACGGCTGTGACGAAAGCTGCGGAAACTTTTGCAATGGGGGGCATACTTCGCCAGGCACTTCAGCAGCAGCGGCAGAGCGGGGCGGACGTCGAATAATCCGTTTTTCGCTGTGTTTTACAGTCGTCAGATGCTGCAGTGTTTCCGCGGTGCTTCGGACAAGAATCTCACTGTGGCTTGTTTTCCTTGGGAAGGCTCAACTCAACCACTGTTTTCAAGCATCGTTTCCATATCAGCAAGACGGAGCCAATCAACGGGAGCCGACGGCTGTGACGAAAGCTGCGGAAACTTTTGCAACGGGGGGCATACTTCGCCAGGCACTTCGGCAGCAGCGGCAGAGCGGGGCGGACGTCGAATAATCCGTTTTTCGCTGTGTTTTACAGTCTCAGATGCTGCAGTGTTTCCGCGGTGCTTCGGACAAGAATCTCACTGTGGCTTGTTTTCCTTGGGAAGGCTCAACTCAACCACTGTTTTCAAGCATCGTTTCCATATCAGCAAGACGGAGCCAATCAACGGGAGCCGACGGCTGTGACGAAAGCTGCGGAAACTTTTGCAACGGGGGGCATACTTCGCCAGGCACTTCGGCAGCAGCGGCAGAGCGGGGCGGACGTCGAATAATCCGTTTTTCGCTGTGTTTTACAGTCGTAGATGCTGCAGTGTTTCCGCGGTGCTTCGGACAAGAATCTCACTGTGGCTGTTTTCCTTGGGAAGGCTCAACTCAACCACTGTTTTCAAGCATCGTTTCCATATCAGCAAGACGGAGCCAATCAACGGGAGCCGACGGCTGTGACGAAAGCTGCGGAAACTTTTGCAACGGGGGGCATACTTCGCCAGGCACTTCGGCAGCAGCGGCAGAGCGGGGCGGACGTCGAATAATCCGTTTTTCGCTGTGTTTTACAGTCGTCAGATGCTGCAGTGTTTCCGCGGTGCTTCGGACAAGAATCTCACCGTGGCCTGTTTTCCTTGGGAAGGCTCAACTCAACCACTGTTTTCAAGCATCGTTTCCATATCAGCAAGACGGAGCCAATCAACGGGAGCCGACGGCTGTGACGAAAGCTGCGGAAACTTTTGCAACGGGGGGCATACTTCGCCAGGCACTTCAGCAGCAGCGGCAGAGCGGGGCGGACGTCGAATAATCCGTTTTTCGCTGTGTTTTACAGTCTCAGATGCTGCAGTGTTTCCGCGGTGCTTCGGACAAGAATCTCACCGTGGCCTGTTTTCCTTGGGAAGGCTCAACTCAACCACTGTTTTCAAGCATCGTTTCCATATCAGCAAGACGGAGCCAATCAACGGGAGCCGACGGCTGTGACGAAAGCTGCGGAAACTTTTGCAATGGGGGGCATACTTCGCCAGGCACTTCAGCAGCAGCGGCAGAGCGGGGCGGACGTCGAATAATCCGTTTTTCGCTGTGTTTTACAGTCTCAGATGCTGCAGTGTTTCCGCGGTGCTTCGGACAAGAATCTCACCGTGGCCTGTTTTCCTTGGGAAGGCTCAACTCAACCACTGTTTTCAAGCATCGTTTCCATATCAGCAAGACGGAGCCAATCAACGGGAGCCGACGGCTGTGACGAAAGCTGCGGAAACTTTTGCAATGGGGGGCATACTTCGCCAGGCACTTCAGCAGCAGCGGCAGAGCGGGGCGGACGTCGAATAATCCGTTTTTCGCTGTGTTTTACAGTCTCAGATGCTGCAGTGTTTCCGCGGTGCTTCGGACAAGAATCTCACCGTGGCCTGTTTTCCTTGGGAAGGCTCAACTCAACCACTGTTTTCAAGCATCGTTTCCATATCAGCAAGACGGAGCCAATCAACGGGAGCCGACGGCTGTGACGAAAGCTGCGGAAACTTTTGCAACGGGGGGCATACTTCGCCAGGCACTTCAGCAGCAGCGGCAGAGCGGGGCGGACGTCGAATAATCCGTTCTTCGCTGTGTTTTACAGTCGTCAGATGCTGCAGTGTTTCCGCGGTGCTTCGGACAAGAATCTCACCGTGGCCTGTTTTCCTTGGGAAGGCTCAACTCAACCACTGTTTTCAAGCATCGTTTCCATATCAGCAAGACGGAGCCAATCAACGGGAGCCGACGGCTGTGACGAAAGCTGCGGAAACTTTTGCAATGGGGGGCATACTTCGCCAGGCACTTCAGCAGCAGCGGCAGAGCGGGGCGGACGTCGAATAATCCGTTTTTCGCTGTGTTTTACAGTCGTAGATGCTGCAGTGTTTCCGCGGTGCTTCGGACAAGAATCTCACTGTGGCTTGTTTTCCTTGGGAAGGCTCAACTCAACCACTGTTTTCAAGCATCGTTTCCATATCAGCAAGACGGAGCCAATCAACGGGAGCCGACGGCTGTGACGAAAGCTGCGGAAACTTTTGCAACGGGGGGCATACTTCGCCAGGCACTTCGGCAGCAGCGGCAGAGCGGGGCGGACGTCGAATAATCCGTTCTTCGCTGTGTTTTACAGTCTCAGATGCTGCAGTGTTTCCGCGGTGCTTCGGACAAGAATCTCACCGTGGCCTGTTTTCCTTGTGAAGGCTCAACTCAACCACTGTTTTCAAGCATCGTTTCCATATCAGCGAAGACGGAGCCAATCAACGGGAGCCGACGGCTGTGACGAAAGCTGCGGAAACTTTTGCAACGGGGGCATACTTCGCCAGGCACTTCGGCAGCAGCGGCAGAGCGGGGCGGACGTCGAATAATCCGTTCTTCGCTGTGTTTTACAGTCTCAGATGCTGCAGTGTTTCCGCGGTGCTTCGGACAAGAATCTCACCGTGGCTTGTTTTCCTTGTGAAGGCTCAACTCAACCACTGTTTTCAAGCATCGTTTCCATATCAGCGAGACGGAGCCAATCAACGGGAGCCGACGGCTGTGACGAAAGCTGCGGAAACTTTTGCAACGGGGGGCATACTTCGCCAGGCACTTCGGCAGCAGCGGCAGAGCGGGGCGGACGTCGAATAATCCGTTCTTCGCTGTGTTTTACAGTCTCAGATGCTGCAGTGTTTCCGCGGTGCTTCGGACAAGAATCTCACCGTGGCCTGTTTTCCTTGTGAAGGCTCAACTCAACCACTGTTTTCAAGCATCGTTTCCATATCAGCAAGACGGAGCCAATCAACGGGAGCCGACGGCTGTGACGAAAGCTGCGGAAACTTTTGCAATGGGGGCATACTTCGCCAGGCACTTCAGCAGCAGCGGCAGAGCGGGGCGGACGTCGAATAATCCGTTCTTCGCTGTGTTTTACAGTCTCAGATGCTGCAGTGTTTCCGCGGTGCTTCGGACAAGAATCTCACCGTGGCCTGTTTTCCTTGTGAAGGCTCAACTCAACCACTGTTTTCAAGCATCGTTTCTCATATCAGCAAGACGGAGCCAATCAACGGGAGCCGACGGCTGTGACGAAAGCTGCGGAAACTTTTGCAACGGGGGGCATACTTCGCCAGGCACTTCGGCAGCAGCGGCAGAGCGGGGCGGACGTCGAATAATCCGTTCTTCGCTGTGTTTTACAGTCTCAGATGCTGCAGTGTTTCCGCGGTGCTTCGGACAAGAATCTCACCGTGGCTTGTTTTCCTTGGGAAGGCTCAACTCAACCACTGTTTTCAAGCATCGTTTCCATATCAGCAAGACGGAGCCAATCAACGGGAGCCGACGGCTGTGACGAAAGCTGCGGAAACTTTTGCAACGGGGGGCATACTTCGCCAGGCACTTCGGCAGCAGCGGCAGAGCGGGGCGGACGTCGAATAATCCGTTCTTCGCTGTGTTTTACAGTCTCAGATGCTGCAGTGTTTCCGCGGTGCTTCGGACAAGAATCTCACCGTTAACTGTTTTCCTTGGGAAGGCTCAACTCAACCACTGTTTTCAAGCATCGTTTCCATATCAGCAAGACGGAGCCAATCAACAGGAGCCGACGGCTGTGACGAAAGGTGCGGAAACTTTTGCAACGGGGGGCGCACTGCGCCAGGAACTTTGGCAGTAGCGGCGGAGCGGGGCGGACGTCGAATAATCCGTTCTTCGCTGTGTTTTACAGGTTGGTCAAACCTTTTCATATTAAGTTCGTGCATGTGGCTTTGCTATCTGCCGCTGCTGCCAACTTGCTAGTCGATATTGGTCACCATGACTCGGTGTTGCAAATGTCGCGAAAAACTAAAGAATGACGATAACGCCATCACATGCAGTGAGTGTGAATTTTGTTTTCATGGCGCGATATGTTCAGGCATGAGTGAAACGACATTTGCTTCAAAACGTGGGTCGGCTAAGAAGGTTTGGAAGTGTGAAGCGTGTGAACGTCCGACTGGAGGCAAGGGTGACGCCTCAAACGGAGACTCGAATACGGATGCCGACCTGAAAGTCCTTATTGTGGAAATGAACAGGAAATTGACTTCCCTTCTCCCTCTTACCGAAAAGCTAGACGCAGTAGAGAGCTCAATCCAGATGCTACATGAAGAGTTTGCCACTATAAAAGAGCGCCTTGATACGCAGGATAAGGAGATCAAAGGAATTAAAGCCAGAATTGACAAGCTCGAGAGAGATGCTGGCTCAAAAGATATAACTCAGTTACAACTCAGTGTCCATGACTTAGAATGGCGCAGCAGGCGCTTGAACATCGAGATTCATTGCATTCCTGAGGCGGAATGAGAGGACCTCTTGTCAAAAGTCCACGAAGTGGCGGACAAGATTGGCATGAACCATCTTACTGAGGCAGACACCCTCGCACTTCATAGGATGTCGGCGAAACCAGGAAAGACAAAAGGTGTGATTGCCCGTTTTGTAAGGGAGAATCTTCGAGACGCTTGGCTGCAGAAAAGGGTGGTTCTTAGGGAAAAGACGACTCAGTGTACATCACAGAAAACATGACCAACTATTCCAGAGTATTGTTGCAAGCCACAAAAGAGTGGGCTAAACAGGCTGGCTTTGCATATGTGTGGCATGTCAATGGGAAACTTTTGGTGCGTAGAAAGAGTGGCGATGGCGCTAAGGTTATCAACAGCATGAGTGACCTCTCTACACTTCGTAGCTAAATGCCTTTTTCGTGTAGTCGGGAACCCGTGACCCTTATTTTGAAATGGCGCACCTAGGGCACGTTACCTTAGAAGAACTCTTAAGAGAGTTTGGTGATCAGACACATGGTTACCTTCGTTGTTTGCACTTAAATTCACAGTCTGTGTTCAACAAGGTTGCTGAACTAGAATCCCTGTTAAAAAAGCTTGAGAATTGTTTTGATGTTCTGGTAACAGAAACATGGCAATCAAGCAGTTGTGACACTTTTGACCTTCTTTATATGAACACTTTTTCTGTTAATAGAACCACTCGTCGCGGTGGTGGTGTGTCTGTGCTAGTAAGTTCTCTTTTACAGCATGTCTTGCTTTCAGAATTTTCTTGTGTCACAGATAGTTTTGAGATTATTTCTCTGCAAGTGAAAGATGCTGTATTTGCAGCTTGTTATCGCCCTCCGGATGGTTCTCTCCTTGAATTTTTTTTGTTTTTAGATAATTTATTGTCATTTGTTAGCCAAAACAGATACAATGTGATACTTGCCGGTGATTTTAACGTTGATATGAGTAGCAATAGTACGAAGAAAACAGATTTTGAAAATGTATTGCTATCTAATGGCTGTTTAAACCATATTACTTCTCCCACACGACTAACGACGTCCACGCAAACAATTCTTGACTTAGTAATAACAAATTATGATGCTAACCTAGTCAGTTCCATTGTTCTCACTTACCCTATTAGTGATCACTTGCCTGTGTTTTGTAGCATAAAGTATAGTACTCGGGGAAACTCCCACCATAAAGTGTTTAATCTTTTTCAGCCTGTTACACCTACCCTCTGAGAAGCTTTTTATCATGAGTTAGAAACCGTTTGCTGGGACAACGCCCTTTAGGCAACAAATGCGAACGTAGCTTATGATGCCTTTTAGAGTTTGTTTCTTTCGGTATACCAACGTCACTACGTTTTCAAACGCCATACGGGTAATAAGAGATATCGAAAACCGTGGGTGACAAAGTACCTATTGAAGAAGATAGAAACAAAAGAACGTCTGTTTAAAACATTTATGCGAACTCGTACAGCATCTGATCTCGTATACGTTCAAAAAATTCCGTAATGACTTGACTAAGCAGCTAAGAAAACCAAGAGAACTCTACTATGAGAATATGTTCGGTTCCAACATAAAGCGCACTGGCTTAATGTGGAATAACTTAAATGCACTGATCGATCGGAGCGAGAAAAACAGAGAGTTGAAGAAATGTTTCACGATGGACAGATATTAAAAGGAGAAGAAAAGGCAAATGTTTTTAATGACTACTTTGTTAACAAATATTCTCCTAAAAACCAGGTATCATACAAAACTATAGGGCAGAGAAACTCTAGCACAATATTTTTTGAAACAACAGATGCAAAAGAAGTGTGTTCTCTTTTTTTTAGTTTAAATAATTCTCATAGTGTTGATGCTGACGGTATACAAATAAGACCCGTTAAGTACGTATAATCAGCCCCATTCTAGCGCATACTTTTAATCTCTGCATTTCTACAGCTGTTTTTCCTACAAAAATGCAAGTCGCCCGTGTGATAGCCTTGTATAAGAAATGAGATAAAAATGATGTATCGAACTACAGACCGGTGTCAATTCTTCCTGCCTTTTCGAAAGGTCTCGAGAAATTTATTTTAGATTGAATATCGCGCTTCTCCAGCAAGCATAATATATTAACTACTTCGCAATACGGCTTTAGGAGGGACAGGTCTACAGAGCTGCCGCTGTTGGACCATAAGGAATATATTCTAAAACATTTTGAAGAGAAATTGTTATAGTATTGTAAGGGGGTGAGCATAGAAGCAAATGCCGGAACGGGTCACGGACGTGCCCTAACGAGGGCGCAGGAACGTAAAACGACAGTACACGCTGCTCGCGGGAGTCAGACTGGCCCCTCTCCTTGAAAAGCGGGGGAGCGTTTATTATCTTTTCCCTCTCCCTTTTTCTCCGTGCAGCTGGGTGCCGCTGAGAAGGCGCCTGCGGTGTCCTTGGCGTCTACTGCCTTGGGGAATCGTCACACCCCTCCCTTTGTTATGAAGCCTGCTGCACGGCACTGGGGACGAGCCGTGTCCTGTTTACGCCTCTACAGTCCGTAGTAGATAACAGGCTTCCGGCCCAGGGTAGACCGACGAAGCTGGGGGTGCAAAGGGGCCGCACTTGTCTGCTGTTGCCGCGCCGAGGCTGTTGTAGACGGCTCGGCGCTGAATGAGCAGCGAGGTGGGGACAGCTGTTCCGTATCCGTTGTCGCTGCTAGTGCAGGAAGAGGCTCCTCGTCGTCTGAGAGAACGCCGGGCGTCCTTCGCGGTCGCACGTGGTCCGCGTGCCTGTTCCACAGCGTTCCGTCTTCGAGTTCTATTTGAAGCGAAGAATTTGCGAGATGGCGAACCGTTCCGGCAATCCAAGCTGGGCCTGGTCGGAAGTTTCTAACAAAGACGGGCTCGCCGGGCGAAGGCAAACAGCTTTTGCGTGCGTTACTGTCGCAGCGCATCTTTTGCTTCAATTGCTTGAAGTCCGCATGCGCCCTTAGGCTGGGGTGCATTCGCTGAATGGGCGTTTGCAGCTGCCTGCTCAGGAGGAGCTCAGCGGGAGGGGACCCAGTAAACGCGTGCGGCTTTGTTCTGTAGGAAAGCAGGATCCTGTCGATGTTTGTTTGGAAATCTCCAGGCGCCGCCTTCTTGAGTTTCCCCTTAATTGTTTGCACGACGCGTTCCGCTGCTCCGTTCGATGCTGGGTGGTATGGTGGGATCAGGATTCGCCGAATGCCGTTCTTGCTCAGGAAGTCAGCGTACTTCTCGCTGGTGAATGCGGTGCCGTTGTCGGATACAATGATGTCTGGAATGCCATGCGTGCAAAATATGGTTCGCAGGCATCGAATTGTGGCGTCCGCTGAAGGTGCATGAACGAGAACCACCTCTACCTATTTAGAGTAGGCATCAACTAGGACGAAAAAGTAGTGTCCTTGAAATGGACCACCAAAGTCGACATGCAGTCTAGACTATGGTTGCTTCGGAAACGGCCCCGGATTATACTGTGCTTTCCGTCCCATTCTCTGGTGTTCTTGACATATTTTGCAAAGTTGCACTTTCTGTGCGATGCTGCTGTCTAGTCCTTCCCACCAAATGTGGCTCCGTGCGACTGCTTTCATCTTTTCCACACCTGGGTGAGTTTCATGAAGGAGATCAAGAACTTCTGCTTGTAGTTCTTTAGGAACGACGACCCGTGTTACTCGCAGGACACAGTTCTCATGAACACTAAACTCTGTACGGTTCTTCTGAAATAGTGTCCAATCACTTCCTCTTGGCAGCTCTTCACCAGTGAGGAGCGCCAGTCGTAGGCGTGACATAACAGGATCCCGATCTGTAGCTTTGGCGATGGCGGATAGTGAAAGAAGTCGAGGATATGCACTTTCAATCATGAAGATATCAGCAGGCTTGGGTACTGTGCCTGGCTCTGTAGGAAGCGGTAGTCGGCTCAGCGCGTCGGCGTTGCTGATGCTGGTGCCAGGGCGGTACACAAGCGTGTACTTGTACGCTGACAGGGTAATTGCCCAGCCTATCATTCTCGGTGATGGTCTGTCGGGAATAGGCTTGTCCTGTTCGAGAAGTCCCAGAAGTGGTTTGTGATCAGTCACCACTTGAAAATCTTGGCCCCAGAGATACTTATGAAACTTCGATACGCCGAAAATTAAGGCAGGGGCTTCTTTGTCCAGCTGACTGTACTTCTTTTCTGCTGGAAGAAGGCTTCTCGATGCGAAGGCAATGTGACGTTCCCCTGTTTCATCTCGGTGTGCGAGAACAGCTCCGATTCCGTACAGTGAAGCGTCGCAACTGAGAACGATTTGCTTGGAAGAATCGAAATGATGCAGTACCGGCGCAGAAGTCATTAGAACTTTACTTTAACTGAAAGCTTGTTCCTCTACGCTTGTCCACCTCCAAGGAGTTTGTTTTGTAAGTAGCAGATTCAAGGGCCGGAGAACTGTCGAAAGGTTAGGCAGAAAACGCCTGTAAAAATTAATGAGTCCAAGGTAGCTTTGAAGTTGCTTGACGTCCTTGGGACATGGAGCATTCACGACAGCTTCTATTTTCTTTGGTGTTGGCCTCAGTCCGTCCGCGTTTATGACATGGCCCAGGTACTCAACTTCTGTCGCTAGAAATGGACACTTCTCTAGCTTGAGCTTGAGACCTGCTTCCTGTAGGCGCTGTAGTACACTGGCTACGTTGCTCAAGTGATCTGCGTCGTCCAATCCCGTTACCAAGATGTCATCAAAGTACACGGTGACATGGCGCATGTCTTGTAGCAAATTTCCCATTTCTCTCTGGAATATGGCCGGCGCTGAAGCTACTCCGAAAGGTAGTCTGGTGTACTGGAAGAGGCCCTGAGGCGTATTGATGGTCACTAGCTTCTGTGAGCTCGTGTCAAGTTCTACCTGCTGGTAAGCGTCTTTCAGGTCCAGCCTCGTAAACTTTTTGCCACCTGAAAGTATCGCCCAGAGGTCCTCGACTCGCGGCACAGGATATTTTTCCAGCACTATGGCACCGTTAATTGTCACATTGAAGTCGCCACATATGCGCACGCGGCCGTCTTGCTTGAGCGCAGGAACAATTGGGGCTGCCCACTCAGACGTTCTGACGGGTGTAAGTACCCCTTCTCGTTGCATTCTTTGCAATTCTTCTGCAACCTTGTCTTGCAATGCAAAAGGAATCGTTCGTGGTTTGAAGAATTTTGGAGGTTAATCTTCCTTGGCAACAATTTTGGCTTTCACACCTTTGAATGTTCCTAGTCCGTCCGAAAATACTTCTTTGCAGCAAGTAAGCAGCTCGTCAACGCTCTCAAGTGAGTCGACGGATCTGACGTCATTTAGGTCGAGCTGAAGCGCACTGATCCAGTTTCGTCCGAGAAAGGTTGGACACTGGTCCGGAGCTACAAACAAAGGCAGTGTTGCCTCTCTTCGTCCGAACTGGACTGAAACGGTAACCTTGCCCCTCACTGGTGGCAGTCTTCCGCAATAACTCTTCAGAATTACGTCTGATGGGTCTACTGAGAGGTCGGGAAACCGCTGTTGGAATGCGGTCTCCCCTATTACGGAGACACTGGCCCCCGTGTCTACTTCCATTCTAAGAGGCCTGCCTGCGACTTGCAAAACTGCTACAAACGGAGGAATTGTTTTCTCGCTGTTCATCTGCCACGTCTCGTAGACCTGTGACTGGATTTCAGGAAGATTTCTACCGTCCTCAAGGCTGTGAACTGGCTGCTTTGTTTGCCTTTCCGTACTGTGCTTCCTTGACACGTTCTTTTGCTTCATGTCGGCAGCCTTTGAGCGGCATACTCTGGTCAGATGCCCGATCTTGCTGCATGCGTTGCACCGTGATTTGGCGTGCTGGCATACTGTTGCGTAGTGCGGCTCTCCACAGCGATAACAACTTATCGTCTGTTTTATTTGCTTGCTCATCGCACTGTGAACTGTCTGCGCTTTGGTCATGCCCTGAGCTTGCATCAACATGCTTGAGTCTCTTTTAGCCGTCTCCATTGCTATTAGGAGCTTGACTGCTGATTTGAACGTCAGGTTTGGCTCTTCAAGCAGGCGTCGTTGCATTGACGCGTCATTAATGCCGCAAACGAGTCTGTCCTGCAGCATGTCAGGAAGGAAGACGCCGTACTCACAGTTTGCTGAAAGCTTTTTCAGTGATGCGGTGTAGTCGCTGGCAGACTCCTCCGGTTGGCGAGAGCGACTATTGAATCTGAAGCGGCAGACCACCACGGAAGGCTTCGGAATGTAGTGACCCGAAAGCATGGAAAATATTTCGTCGATAGAGACTTGGTCTGCAGTTTTAGACGTCAGCAGGCTCCGTAGTAAGGAGTAGGTACTGGACCCGCAGCAAGTCAGGAACACGGACTTTTTCTTCTCCTCTGGAACGCTGTTGGCGTCGAATAACAGCTTGTCTCGCTCAAGGTACTCCGTCCAGGCTCCTCCTTGCCCGTGGAATGGCTCCAGTGCTCCGTAGGTCGGCATGGTTGCAGATGATGCGATGCCGGAAAACTTTTACCCCGTCGCCAGAATTGTTATAGTATTGTAAGGGGGTGAGCATAGAAGCGAATGCCGGAACGGGTCACCGACGTGCCCTAACGAGGGCGCGGGAAGAGCGCCCCGTAAAACGACTGTACACGTTGCTGGCGGGAGTCAGACTGGCCCCTCTCCTTGAAAAGCGGGGGAGCGTTTATTATCTTTTCCCTCTCCCTTTTTCCCTGTGCAGCGGGGTGCCGCTGAGAAGGCGCCTGCGGTGTCCTTGGCGTCTGCTGCCTTGGGGAATCGTCACAGAAATGTATTGTTATGGGTATTTTTGTTGATTTCAGCCAAGCTTTCGATTATATTAGTCATACTATCCTTTTTGAAAAACTGGATCATTATGGTATACGGGAACATGTTTTGGCTCTGCTCAAAAGTTACCTATCAAATAGATTTTAATATGTCGACATAAATTGTTTCATTTCACACAGAAAAAAAATAACTTCAGGAGTCCCACAGGGTAGCATTTTAGGCCCTGTCCTATTTAATTTGTACATTAATGATATTGTACACATCTGCTCAGATACCAAGTTCGTTATATATGCCGATGACGCGAGTGCTTTGGTGCCATCACGTTCTGAAGCTGAAGGAATTATTAAAGCAAATATTTTTTGCGCAAATTGGACTCGTGGACTTCTAGCAATCAATTAAAACTTAACGCAAACAAAACAAACATGGTAGTTTTTCGGCCAAAAAATAAACAAATTTCGTTAAAAGGAACCGTAATGTTTAGATCCGCAACCATTGATGTGGTAGATATGTCAAGGTGTTAGGGGTATATCTTACTTCAACTTTACAATGGAATGATCATGTAAACAGTCTAATCAGCAAACTGAGCTGCATAACTAGAATTTTAAATCGCAACCGCTATACTCCTCGAAAAAAAGTTAAACTAATGGTCTACAACGCTCTCTTTGTCTCCCACCTAAACTACTCTCATTTAGTTTGGGGAACATTAACAAAAACTAATGTGTTGAAGCTTAAAAGGCTACAGCAAAAAATAGTACGAATAATTGAAAACGTTGAATACACATCACCTTCTTCACATATCTTTGCTTCGCTTATTTATTGAAAGTAAGAAATATATACGCATACAAATTATGCAAGCAGTATCGTTAAAGTGTCCAACGAGAGAGTACAGTTTTTAAGGAAATGGCAGAATTAAGACCCAATTATCCCACCTACAGCACCAGAACTCCAGACCGATGGAAAGTTCCAAAATGTCTTATTGCATATGCACAAAAAACACTCCGATGTAACTGATGTCCACCAATTAGAGTGGACCACATGGTGCCTGCCCATTGGAGATGACCTTTTAGTGTCGGCAAATGGTATTTTTCGATTGTTATCCTGCAATGGTGTTGAAGACGCATCTGGAATTATCCAATTGGTTCCAGCTGGTAATTTACAATTGGGACCTATTGTTTTTTTTTCGACTGAGAATGATCTCGCTCATGCGGTCGGCAGCGTGGGTGAAAGCCTTCGCAACATTTTTAGGCTTCAGACGGGCGGGCAGCAGTGGCCGGACCTGTGTAAGTCATGCTCTGTGCGGGTGTCAACAATTGCAATGTCATGAAACCCATACAGCCCGAGTGCCTGCGACGTACGCGTCTGTGTAATGTTCTGGTAAACGAACGCGACGCCAACAGAGGCGCAGACCTCCATTACGGCCTCTTTTTCTAACTTTTCTCTTTCACTAGAAACTTCCTTCCCTCACGTCATGGTTGTGGTGTCCACCTATAAGGTAGACAGTTACTGCGCCATTCCTTTTCTCTAAAATCGATCGAAACGGAGACACACAACAACCAGTTCTGGGAGCAGCGTCACTGTAGCCCGTTCGTGATCTCTTCGAGGGACGGCAGGGCTGTTTCGAGAGGCTTCCTAGAGTCGCCGAGACTCCGGCGCGACGCCTTGCAAGGCGTTACGCCGAACGGGCGATGAAATTCCACGGAGTCCCTGGCAGCGCTGCAACAAGCTGCCGCATTCCAATCTTAAAGGTGAAGCTTATGCGTCCTCAAAATTTTAGAGTGAAAGGCTGTACTCCTCCCATGCTGACCCTGAAGGTCATCAGGCTCTTAGATTTGACCTCTAACTGCAGGCGCGCCAGATGTGCAAAATGGCGTCTGGTAGCTGCCTCTGTCTTCATCTTCGCCACAGCTGCGCGCTTGGCAGTCACGTCCGCTGCTGCGCCAGCCGCCACTCTTAACGCTCGCTATTGCACTCGTGGCAAGTGATGCATCACGTGATGCAAATAATGCATCACACGGGCGCGATTTGTTTTCACGTAAGTCTTGAAACAAAAATTCGAAGGGCGTTTTTTATTGGTTGAACAACTTTTATTTCCATCACAAAAGACGATTGTCCCCTCCGCCGTCATGCAGGTGTGGGAGACGATGAGTTGCGCGTCCGCGGTTAGAGTCTTGCTGACAGTCCTTGACTTGTAGCCGCCTCTTCCGCCAGATGGATGGTGGTGCGCTGGTGCTCAGGGTCCGGGGTTCTAAGCAAGTCCTCCCAGGTTTCTCTACTATCAATATTTTAGCCCGCCCCGGGAGAATATGGGCACCCCCAAAGTATGTGGTCTATGGTCAAGCTAATACATACCCATACCTCAGCCTTCTGCATGGGATACATCCCAAGCAATAATCAGATAGATATCCACTTTGTGAGGAATACTCGAATGTATATTTCATATGGTGTGGGCTTGCCACAAAAATTAGGAGCTAGCGATCATCACAAACACCACAATTGAGCAGTGGGAGGGGTACTGACAAACTCACACCTGGAGGGCCAGAAAGCACTGTTACAACGGGCGAAACAGGCGACTATCTTCAAAGGGGTCCTGGGCTGGGACTCAACTCACCATTTTTTTGCGCAAAAAAAATTTATTCAGTCATTCATTCTCGCTCCACCAGTGTGTGCATCTACCATACGATCTGAGCTCTTGGTACATGTGTTAGGCCCATATCGGGTTCATAGATATAATAATGCGAAAGCATTACTAGGCTCTGTAGGCAGCTGACGTGTCCGCGGAAAGTGGTAGCAAAATCTGGAAGCAAAATGTGTCGAACGATATGACATCATTAGCTATTGTATAGTAGTCGTGAGTGAATTGGTATGACAATATGTATATAGTGGCAGATCACTGCTATGATGATGTGTCGTTGTAATTTAACCATTAGTCCGAAGTCTTGAGTCATGATCGGAATCATAATCAATGTAATCATGACCACAGTCATTGCCTGAGGGAGGATTTGAGTCGTGGTTGTCAAAGTTATGAGTCATGATCATAAGTCATGAACAGAAAATGCGTCACAAAAAGAGTTCAGACATGGCCACAAAATGTGTCACAAAACGTGCTGAGTCATGGGACTCAGATTGGGTCACAGAAAAAATTTGAGGACGCTTAAGCTTCGTCTTTAGTAGTGGGACGCGACAGTATGTTGCAGCGCTGCCAAGGAGTCTACGGAACGCAATCGCCAGTTGGACAAAACGCTCGGAGTCTTTAGAGGGCCTCTCAAAACACAGACACTGCTCTACACTAGCACTCCTTAGACGGCTGCAGTTTCATCACACCTGTTCAGAAACGAAAGACACTACCCCGACGCAGGAAGGTCGCCTACGCGCGCGCCATCGGCCGGGCCAGCGCCGTGCATGGCGAAGGTGGGTTTTAGTGGGTCACATACGGTGGCGCTACTTGTGCGCACGAAACCCGGAAGAAATTTAAAGCAAACGCATAGTACTCGCTTAGTTCCGACGTTTTAATTTACATAGTCATAATTTCTCATCTACACCTCAGTACAGATCTCAAAGATACGTTCTAAGAAACCTGCGCATTCACTACGCGTGCCTTTGTTCATGTCCGAAGGTCGAGCCGTCGTGGAGGAGTAAAAGCTGCACCACTCGAACGCCAAGGGCCGTGGTTCGACTCCCAGCCTTGGCCCAGGTTTTTTATTCATTGAGTGTACCTTCCCTGTGATTTCTAGGACGCCACCGAATATTTTAGGCGCGCGGTGCGAACAACTACTACTGAAACTACTACTACGATGCCGCCGGCTTTTGACAGAACGAGCTGTATGCGCTGTCGCGTAAAATGGGTCACTAGAGCCCCTAAGCCGATGACGAGCGAAGTTGTTGCCGCTACCGAAATGTAGCCGCCGAATCAACATATCAACATACGCTACGTCTGCTTTCTGCGTATTACCGAACCTCAGCTCTGGAGCCTCGGCTCTCTTGGCTCTGCGTTCTGACATTGAACTCCGGGTGCATATTTTTCGAGAAGGAAGGGGGGGGGGGACCACCGAGGCGTTCCTTCGTTCCCTGTCAACTTTAAATTTCATTTTGATCCCCCTTTCAGGATTTATCACAACCTTTGCTAGGCTTACCCGCCCTATTTTCGTTGTGCTGAGTCTCGCAATTTGGAAGGCGCGCACCGCCTTCACTAGTTCTAACCACGTGTTATGTCGCCCTAACCCAAGCAGTCGCTCTGTTCAGGCGCCCACTAGTGGCCCTAGTGCGCCCTTTAATACATTTCGGAATGAGGGCATCTATTTTCTGCCTCTCACTGGCTTTTATGTCTAAGTAGGGCGTCGCGTAACTAATTCTACTAATTACATCGGCCTGTATTACCCTCTGCAAATTCTTCACTTCCAAGCCACTACATTTAACACCGGTTCGTCTTATGAGGTCAAGAGTTTGCACCGCGTATTGCTCCAACTTGATAAGGACGTCCCCGCTGCATCTGTGGGAATCGATTATTAAAAAAATTAAAATCTCTCTGAAATATCGGCGGACGCCTGAACCGCACCGTATTGGAAGGGATAAAGAAGGGACTGCGAGAAAAAGGAAGAAAACGTGCCGTAGTGGAGGGCTGTGTAATAATTTCGACCGCCCGGTGATCTTTAACCTGCACTGACATACCAGAGCACACGGGCGCCTTTACGTTTCCCCTCCATCGAAATGCGGTCGCCTAGTTCGGGTTTGAACCCGGGTACTCCGGATCAGTAGCCGAGCGCCCTAACCTTGAGCCTGTAGCGCCACCACATGGACTGGCGCTTTCGAAAAGGAAGGGGTGTCAGGCACGCGGCGGTTAGAAGGTTGAAGGCTGAGGGGCAGAGCGGACGTGTTGCTCGCGGGCTGTCGCGGCTCTTAGGGACTGAAGTGATCTGCAATAAATGTGGGGCCGCATCTACCGCCCACAAGCCCGTATTCATTATTTTATCCTCCTTCGGCACATGCATGTCCGCTACGTTAATTTTAATATATCCGCGTTCTTTCCAACAGAGGTGTTTCGGGTTATATGCAAAAAGTTTTGACTTAGGCAGCAAACCCGTGAGCCGCTTTCGGCTACATACTCGAGAATGATGGCGGTGTACTGATGTCGGTGTGTGCATTGCTCCCTCGGTTGTCCTAGAGAGTGATATCGTCCGCGTACATGCTGAACTTTTCCCCTGTAGGTCATTTAAATGCCCGGGATGCCTTTCATTGCCACGTTGAAGAGAGACGACGACAAGACCAAGCCCTGCGGCGCGCCCTTGATTCCCAGCTCAATCGTGGTGATTGTAATCGGGAATACTGCCACCACAATGAGGCCAACTAGTGATGACATCGCTGGGATTACGTCTGCACCTGCGATATCTGTTTCTCAAACCAGGATCGTCCCTTGTGTCTGACCTGCTTGCAGCGTATGGAGAGGCGCTGTTTCTGCGGCGCTGGCACACTCGTTTCTTTGTCGTACGGGAGGGCCGGCTGGCTATGCCGATCCTACGGTATTAGCTAGGCCGCACCCCCCTCTGTTCTGACTTTGTGCAATGAGATTGTGGTTTGTTTGTTTTTGCAGAAGGGTTCTGATTGAATTTCGGTTTTGGTCTGTTAATTAACTTCCTTTTATGTAGCTATGCCGATGCTACGGTATTAGCTAGCCTCCCCCCCCCCCTTCGTTTCTGACTGCTGTGCAATTCGATTGTGTTTTTTTTTAGCAGATGGGTTTTGATTGTATTGTAATTTTGGTTTTGGTGTGTTAATAAACTTCCCTTTATGGTGTACCCGGGTTTGAACCCGACCGAAGGGGCCGCGTGCGGTGCAATGTCAGTGCACGTTAAAGATTCCCTGGTGGTCGAAATTATTCCGGAGACCTCGATTACGACACCTTTCTTCCTTTTTTCTCTTAGTCCGTTCTTTATCCCTTCCCTTACGGCATTGTTCAGGTGTCCGCTGATATGTGAAACAGTTAATGCGCCATTTTTCCCCCAAAATCTAATTACCATTACCACTTAGGCGGAGATGATTTTGCGCCGCGCGTCTCTTTCCATAGTACCTCTTGTCTGCACCAAGCAGTGATTGTGATGTAGCTCGGGTGTGACTAACCATTCTACGACCCATACACTCGCAGATCGTAGTCATTTTCTTCCCCGAAACACCCATCCAACCTACCTTCATTACCGCCGCGGGGCCCTTGCGCGGGCTCTTCACAAATATTAAGGGGCCGGAACTCTCCGCCGTATGGGTGGACGCGGTCTGCACGGGCTCTGAAGCAGCAGCAGCGGTTGTAGACCACGCCCTACAACCTATTGCTACTTTTCTCCTCCCGCCCTTCTCCAATCCAGAAACTTCAGGGGAGTCAGAGATAGCGCTCGTGCTTACTCGCACGGAAGCCTGCTATATAATCACAGACACCAAAACCGCCCTTCTAAATTTCGTGAGGGGGAGAGTCCACGAGACTACCTTTTGCACTCTCAACTCGCCCCCCGCGTGCCCGCCCCGCCATGTGGACGTTATCTGGGTGCCTGCGCACTCCGGCAATCCAGGCAACGAGGCCGGCAATGGCCACGCCCGAGGTCTTATGAACCGAGCAGCAGCAGTCTCTGAGCCGGGCTCTTCTCCAGCTCCTCTGGAGACGCCTTCAGACTCGCACCCTCCCATCCCCGTATATTCTCTCCCGGATACGTTCGGGAGCCTACACCCCCTCCTGCTCTCTCTGCACATACCCACACGCCACCTTCACCCACATCTTCTTCCAATGCCCGGCGGATCCTCCTTCCAGGGGAGTGAAGAACCTGACCAGCTGGGAGGAATGGGAGGCTCCGTTGCGCTGCGCGGATCCGGACACGCAGAAGATCGCGAGAGGCCGGGCCGCTGACGACATGGACCATCATGGACTCATTAACGCCAGAGTGCAGCGGGTTCATGCGGTGGCCGAAAGGACCACGTGCCCTAAACACCCTTGGTCTAATAAAGTTTTCCATACAGTCCAGTGCAGAAAAATTTATTTCCGGCAGATGGTGGTATCCCTACCCCCCTCTGGCTCGACCGAAGCCTAAGCCCGATCAGTAGGAGAGGCCGTCGGCTGAGGACGGTGTAGCTGACGCTTCACGGCCTCAGCCGCCATGCGGGTTGCTTTGCGCAGAGCGTTGGGGTCCTCGCTCCGCAGCAGCATCTCCCAGGCTTCAAAACTCTTTACTTCTTCATTAGCCCCTGGTGAGCTAAGACATTCTCAGTAATGTCGTGTAGCCTTCACCTTTCCCCACTGTCGATGCATTTTTCGTCACCTCGGTTTTTATCAATTTTAGCTGGTGATATGTATGCCCCTGCTTGGATCCTCCTCCAGATGTAAGCCTCTTTGTGATTAAGGGATACGTCCGGAGGAGGGTATACTCTTCTTCCTAGTTTGTAATTATCCGAAATTTCCTTGTATGTGATTGGGGCATCCTTAAGATTTTTGCAGACCGGTTGTTCCGCTGCTGCCCGAATGTAGGTTACTTGGGCTAGCAGGTGAGCGGCCACGTTACCAGCTATTTCTTCATGTACTGGTATCCAGATTAGTGCGGCAAACCTATGATTTGTGAAGTCCACCTATGAAGTGGACTCACTGTCGCTAAGAATATACCCTGCATTAGATCCTGCCAGGGCGAGCGCCAGCGCCACTTCTTCAGCTGTTTCTGTGTTCTGGGTTCTCACTGAGGTTGTGATCAGAGGCTTTTCCTGACCGTCTACAACGGCCGAAACCGCAGCCTCCTTCAAACCCACGTCGGCATTTACGTATGCTACCCCCTGAGCAGGCAGCTCTCTGAACTTTTTAGCCATAGCCTTGGCCCTATATTTTCCTGCTATCTTGGTTGAACTGAGGGTGCATGTTTTTCGGTATGGGGTGAATTTTGATTTTAGACCTGACGTCGAGAGGTATCTCTACCTTGCCTTCTGTTTTGCTTTCAGGCTCTACCCCCACCCATTCCATAGTTTTCCTACCTGTCCAGGTTCTGCTAAGTCGCTCAAGCTGTGAAATTTAACTGCTGCTTTAAGCTCCGCCCATGTGTTATGAACACCATTTTTTTCCAATTCTTCAGAAGAGGTCACCTGGCCACATTTCTTATTGTGTAAATGGTTTGTACATATTACTTCTCCCCCTATCCTCTTTTCATGTCCCCTCACCTCTTTCATTTCATTTCTCCATTCTGCCTGCTATCCTTTATTTCCGCTGCCCCAGCTCAGGTGCTTCAGTATCGATGGCAAATGCCGGGGCTAGCAAAAATCTTTTCCTTCCTTTTTACTATTATTAGTAAAACCACTACCACCACCACCAGAAGAGGTGTTTACGGGTAGACTGAGGTCTCTTTTTACACTTTTCCTAATGATTATGTTTAGTCTGCCTACCTCCCCTTTGTTAAGTTCCATGAAGGGGGTGGCGTAGCAGATCCTGCTTGTGATGATGGCCTGCGTGAGCCTGAGCAGGTTCCGCTCCTTTAACCCCTTTCCTTTGGTGGCTATTCTTCTAATTAACCCTGCTATCTTATCTGTGTGCTCTCTTATCATTTAACCCCTTTCCTTTGGTGGCTATTCTTCTAATTACCCCTGCTATCTTATCTGTGTACTGTTGTTGTTTCTATATCGTGCTAGCGTTTTTGCTTTTGGAATTGCCAAAGAAATATACGGACCTAAGCCGGCCATAAACATCATAGTTGAGGGGCGCAAGGTTCCCAGAGTTGAGGAAATAATAATCCTTTGTTTCTTCATATATTCCAAAGGCAAAAGTTTTTAATCCTCTTTCTCGGGTGTGACGTCGTCACACGCTAAATTTTTCGTGATTCTGTGTCGTCATCTTGCACGGCGACGGCCCGGGTTCTATTCCCTCCTGGACCTAATTTTCTTTACCTACTTTAAAGCTAAAGCTATACTGGCCACAGGTTGAGCAGTTTCGCGTGATTCCTGCAGAGCCGTGCTGCGCATTCGCGAGGAGCAGTGAGGACACACGGCGGATTTCTCTCTCTCGCTCCCTAGTCACAACTGCACATACGCCACCCTCCTGTACCCTCTGCCACCACCCCAAAGCCACTCTCGATCATATCCTTTTCCTCTGCCCGGCGGATCCTCCCCCGCGGGGCCTGGAGCACCTTACCACTTTGGAGGCTTGGGAGACCCTACTGCGCTCCAAGGACCCGGCCAAGCAAGCCATCGCCACAGGCCGGGCTGCCAACGTCATGAGCCTCCGGGACAGGAACGTTTGAGTGCAGTGGGGCCGTGCGGGGGCCCAAGGACCTGTGCGTCCTAAACTCCCCTGTATGTAATAAAGTTTACACCACCACCACCACCACTAGTAGCCCCGAGCCACAGGTGTTCCGCCGCTGCACAGCGCCGCTCCTTTCCTCAAAATGCAACTTCAATTTTCATTTTCTCTTTCCTCTTTCCCTCCCTACTTTATCCCTTCCTTTACGGTGCGGTTCGGGGATACACCGAGATATGTGAGACGGTTACTGTGCTTTGCGCGCTCGCCGCGCCATCTGGCATGACGTCACACCGCGCGGCTCGCTGCCGCCGCCGTTTGGTATGACGTCTCGCCGCGTTACTCATCGTTGCGCTCGCCTCTGCTCGCTTATAGCTGCGTCCCATGCCTGATAACATGTCGGAGGATTGAAAAAGAGATATCGCGTGCGTCGCAACCACTGTTGTGTCGTCTTTAATGCGACAACATAGCTAGACAACCAGACTAACCTGGACTTGCAATCAAGATTAACCAAGGCTAACCATGCAATGCCTTAGGTTTACTACGTATATCTTTCTTCCTTGCTTCTTTCAATCCCTCCTTTATCCCTTCCCTTACGGCGCTGTTTAGGCGTCCGCCGATATATGAGACAGATACTGCGCCATTTCCTTTCCCCAAGAAAGCATTCATTATTATATTGACACCTGTCATTTATTGACGATGTCACGAGGGCGTTCGCCTCCCCGAGGGCGCGGTGCGTCGACGGCGAACCCTCGCAATCCCAGGTCGCGGTATGGGCATCGGCGGTACACATGGCCGGCTTCCCCGCAGTGGTAGCAGAGCGGGCGGTGGTCAGGAGCGCGCCGAACGTCTGTCTTCCTCGGGTAGCTGCGCTGGTCGACGGGTGGGCGTGTTGGTGGCGGCGGCGGTGGTCGACGGAATTGCGGCGTTACAGGGTCCTGGCGCGGTCGTGCAGGGGGACCTTGACGGCGGGCGACGGCGGCGTAGGTCATCGCTTCTGGCTGGGGCTGCGATGATTGTGGTTGTACCTCGCGAAGTCCCAGCGATCGCTAGACTTCTTTGAAAATTTCGGCGACTGAGGCCACTTGAGGTTGCGATGAAGGGAAGATCCTTTGAAGCTCCTCTCGTACGACTGCCCTGATGGTCTCGCGCAGGTCGTCGGTGGCCAGTGACTGAACTCCGGCGTAATTTGTGGAGTTCGTGCGGCGGTTGTATTGTCGGTTCCGCATTTCGAGTGTCTTCTCAATGCTGGTGGCCTCGCGAAGGAACTCTTCTACGGTTATCGGTGGGCTTCTTGTCCTTGCGCCGAAAAGTTCCTCCTTTACACCACGCATCAGTAGGCAGACTTTCTTCTCTTCGGACATTTCCGGGTCGGCGTGCCGGAACAGACGGCTCATTTCCTCAGTGAAGATTGCGATCGTCTCATTCGGCAGCTGCGCTCTGGTCTCTAGTAGAACGTGGGCTCGCTCTTTACGCAGGACGCTTGTAAATGTTTGCAGGAAGCTGCTTCGGAACAGGTCCCACGTCGTGAAGGTGGCTTCTCGATTCTCGAACCACGTCCTGGCGGCGTCCTCCAATGCGAAATAGACATGTCGCAGCTTGTCGTCGCTTACCCAGCTGTTAAACGTAGTGACCCTCTCATACGTTTCCAGCCAGCTTTCCGGGTCCTCAAATGTGGAACCGCGGAACGTCGGTGGTTCCCTGGGCTGCTGCAGCACGATGGGGGACGCTGGGGCGGCCATTGGGGTTGCCTCGGCCACCATCTTCTTGGTCTTCTTAGGTAGAAGTCCGTGCTCCGGGGGCAGCTGTTGAAGACGGCGGCTTGCTCGATTGTCCGGGACTACGTTGGTGTTCTCTTTGCGGTCCGGGCTTGGATCACGGCTTGTCGGGGGCGTCCGGTACATGAACAAAACAAAAAAGAAGCACCTCCACCAGATGTCATGTGGTGGTGACGTTGAAGAACACAGTAGCAATACTGTGAAAGACAATACTAACTTTTATTGGGCGAACCTGTGCCCACAAAAGAGGCTACACTTACAGCACAACGGTAGCGGCGAGCACGGTCGGCGATCGTCGAAAATCTGATTCGCGGGTCAAGCGCGTCGACTGTTGTATAGCAGTCGTCGAATGTTCCAGACTAATCGTTGGGACTCGCGTGCCTTCCACAAAGTTCTACACCATTCGCGTCAGGCGATGAAATCAGATAACATAAGGTTCGTCTACAACAGACAGCGAATAGAAGCATCGATGACTTGCCAGAAACTTCGGATAGATGCAGGCGCGTCCCGCGCTGTGCGATAACACTTAGGCGGCGAAAAGTGGTCGCCCGATAAAGATAATGACACGTGTCATTATCCTGCCGTGGCCGAGCTAAGCCATTGCCAATTTTCTCTCTTTCTCTCTCTCTCTAGCTCCCTAGTCAGTACTGCGCATGTGCCACTAGTAGCACCGAGCCAGAGGTGTTCCGCCGCTGCGCAGCGTCGCACAGCACACGGCCGCCTTAGCGTTTTGCCTCCATAAAAACGCTGCCGCCGCGGTTGGCTCCGAGCCCGGGAACTTCGGATCCGCAACAGAGTGCCCTAACCACTGAGCCACCGTGGCCAGTCGGCGCCTTTTCTTAAAATTCAACTTTCAATTTTCAGTTCCCGCCGCGGTGGCTCAGTGGATAGGGCGCTCGACTACTGATCCGGAGTTCCCGGGTTCGAACCCGACCGCGGCGGCTGCGTTTTTATGGAGGAAAAACGCTAAGGCGCCCGTGTGCTGTGCGATGTCAGTGCACGTTAAAGATCCCCAGGTGGTCGAAATTATTCCGGAGCCCTCCACTACGGACCTATTTGTTCCTCTCTTCTTTCACTCCCTCCTTTATCCCTTCCCTTACGGCGTGGTCCAGGTGTCCAACGATATATGAGACAGATACTGCGCCATTTCCTTTCCACCAAAAACCAATTATTATTATTACAATTTTCAGTTTATTCTTTCCTCTTTCCCTCCTTCATTCATCCCTTCCTTTACGACACGGTTCGGGTGGCCACCGAGATATTTGAGACGTCGGTAACTGTGCCATTCGCTTTCCACAAAAATGAAACAAATTAAGTGAGCCGACGGCGTTCATAGAGTTCATTGACGTTGACAACTTTGCAAGGACTGTTCATTTTCACGAAAGGAAAGGCGTACAACCGGCTCCGTGGGTCAGTGGAGACCTCAATCTCGCTTTCGCTTTGTATATGCTGAATTAGTTGTACTACTCCACAATAATTTTTTATTTTAATGTATGACTCATGACCTCACATTGCCGATGATGTTAAATAAATAGAGACGTCACTTCTTGTGACACATTTTAATAATAATAATAATTGGTTTTTTTGGGGAAAGGAAATGGCGCAGTATCTGTCTCATATATCACTGGACACCTGAACCGCGCCAAACACATTTTGCGGACACTTCCGGCGTCAACATAGCCATCGAATCCCTTCACGTTGAAAAAAAATTAGCTGTGGATGAAGTGCTGAAAATGAGAAATTGGTTCAGGTGTTCAACGATATATGAGACAGATACTGCGCCATTTCCTTTCCCACAAAACCAATTATTATTATTTTAATTATTCTGGGGACAGGAAATGACGCAGTATCTATCTCACATATCGGCTGACACCTGAACCGCGCCGTAAGGGAAGGGATAAAAGAGGGACTGAGAAGAAAGGTAGAAAGAGGTGCTGTAGTGGGGGCTCCGGGATAATTTCGACCACCTGGGTATATTTAAACTGAAGTCGCACAGCACACGGGTGCCTTAGCGTTTCGCCTACACCGAAACGCGGCCGCTGCAGTCCGGTTCGAACTCGGGTACCCCGGATCAGTTGAAGAGGGCCCTAAGCACTGAGCTACAGTAGAAGAGAGAGAGAGAAAAAAAACTTTATTGTTGGAGAGGAAGTCGGGGCACGCCCCTGGGTCTCCGCACGAGCCCACTGCACTCAAGTGCTTATGTCCCTAAGGTCCATAACACTGGTAGCCCGGCCGGTGGCGATTGTCTGCACGGCCGGGTCCTCCGAGCGCAGCAGGGTCTCCCAGTCCTCCCAGGTCTTGAGGTCCTTTAGGCCGCGCGCGGGAGGGTCCGCTTGCAGAGGGAAAGGATGTGGAGGGAAGAGGCGATTGGTTCTGGGCACAAGGTGCAGGCAGGAGTGGGGAAGGAGGGGTGATAGTGGGCTAGGGTCAGGGGTGAGGGGAGTGTGTGTGTCTGTAGTTTGCGCCAGAGTGTTGCGTGTTTGTTATCTAGGGAGGGGTGGGGCCGGGGGTAGAGCTGGCGCGAGGCTCTGTAGGCCTGCGTCATCTCGCTGAACGAGTGCATTCGCTCCCCCATCCGAGGCCACCTGAACCCGGTTTAAAGAACCTCGGGCTAAAAGGTTGGAGGCCTCGTTTCCGGGATTCCCGGAGTGCGCAGGCACCCATATAAGCTCTACATGGCGGAGTGGGAGTGTATCGGGCGAGCCCAGTATGTCAAAAGCAGGGACGTGGACTCGGCCCCGCGCAAAATTTAGAATTCCAGTTTTAGAGTCTGTTAAAATCTACTGGGCTTCCGTGCGGGTGATGGCAATTGCGATTTCGGCTTCCTCTGCAGCCTCTGGGGTGGTGTCAGGGGGGAGAGGTAGTGGGAGGAGGGCGGATGAAGAGCAGTCCGCCACGGCTGCGGTTGCTTCGTCACCCGTGCAGGCGGCGTCCACCCATACGGCGTCCGGCTCGGAGCCGTACACTCGGTGTAGTGCCTTCGCACGGGCTCTGCGGCGCTGCTCATGGTGGGAGGGGTGCATATTTTTTGGCAGTGGCTTGATGACCAGCTCTCCGTGAAGGGATCGATAAATGGGGAGGAGGGTTGGGTCGTTGGCCGGTATTCTGAGTATTCGTGAACCTGGTTAGAGAGCGAAAGCTGTGGTTTATCTGGAAAGTAGACGCGGCTTGGCATCTGTAACGTTGAGTGCGTTCTGCACAATGCATAGGCAGCGCACCCTCACGCCGCGGTGGCTGTGTGGTTACAGTGCCAGGCTAGTGAGCCGGTGTACCCGGGATCAAACCCGACCGCGGTGGCCGCGTTTCGATGGAGTCGACATGCAAAGGACGCCCGTGTGCTGTGCGATGTCAGTGCACGATAAAGATCCGCATGTGGTCGAAATTATTCGGGAGGCCTCCACTACGGCACCTCTTCCTTTCTTATTTTACTCCCTCCTCTCTTCGCTTGCGGTGCGGTTGGGGTATCCGCCGATATATAGGAGAATTAGTGCGCTATTTTCATTCCTCAAAATCGAACTTTCGTTCTCACGTGCAAGAGGCGCCCGTGTGCTGTGCGATGCCAGTGCACGTTAAAGATACCTAGGTGGTCGAAAGCATTCCGGAGGCCTCCAGTATGGAATCTCTTTCATCATATCTTCTCTCAGCCCCTACTTTACCTGTTCCCTTATGACGCGGTTCAGGTGTCCGCGATGTGACACAGATAGAGCGCCATTTACTTTCCCCAAAAGCAGCCAACCAACCACCCTGCAACCTTAATAATAATAATAATTGGTTTTGGGGGGAAAGGAAATGGCGCAGTATCTGTCTCATATATCGTTGGACACCTGAACCGCGCCGTAAGGGAAGGGATAAAGGAGGGAGTGAAAGAAGAAAGGAAGAAGAGGTGCCGTAGTGGAGGGCTCCGGAATAATTTCGACCACCTGCGGATCTTTAACGTGCACTGACATCGCACAGCACACGGGCGCCTTAGCGTTTTTCCTCCATAAAAACGCAGCCGCCGCGGTCGGGTTCGAACCCGGAAACTCTGGATCAGTAGTCGAGCGCCCTAACCACTGAGCCACCGCGGCGTGGCTGCAAACCTGGCCTGTGGTAGTTCATGGTTGATCGCAAGAGGTCAGTCAGCTACTGAACGCTGCAGCCTATTGCTGCAGTGCCGCGTCTTTCACAACGTTGTCAGGGCTAATGCACGCAGCCGCCTCTGTCTTTCTCACTACCGCCACCTACTTTCAGGAGCGATTAAGGCGTTCACTGCCCGATAGACAAGTTATGCGTCCTTCCATTCATCAAGACCATTGCATTCTAGAACTTCGACAGCAACGAACGCCGACGGCTAATAGAAAACAAAGTTGATCAGTTGGTTTAAGCGGCGGCGGCTGAGAGACGTATATAGCTATCATGTGGTACCTCCACGGTTCAATGTCAAACGCGCTCACACGATGAAGGTATAGAGAGCAGTAGCAGTAAGGCTTTCGTTTGAAATCCAAACGTGTTGGGAGAACGCCAACACGAAAAGTGCAGCGCTAGATGCTTCGTGTATCTTGGCACTTGTATCTCTAAGCCATATTAATGAACGCATATGATTTTGCTTATAATGTTGGCAATTTCTGTTCGTCAAGATTTCAAGCATACGTATCAGTGGCAGATCGCACTATTCCTAGCATCCTGTTCATGACAGAGCAAGGAATTGATATACGAGATACAAGTTGCTCCCCCAGGAAAGGCGACGGTGTAAGTGGACTCACGTTTTCCGCATGTACACCTTGCTCTCGAAAACTCGTGCACGTCGTATCAAGAGGTCGTGGCAGTTTTTGGTTGGTAACAACTTTAAAAGTCCTGCAGAGCTTTCGCCGACGGGGCCTTAGGTCTCCCACATGGGGACGTCGAGGTGTTGCCCCGCCGTCACCTCGCGGGCCTGCTGGACGACCCAGAGTTGGTCACCGAGGCTGGGGTTGCGCAAGGCAGCGGCCCATCGCGACGGAAGGGTTGCGGAGTTAGCACCGTCAGGGTTTTTGCTACAGTCCCAGAGCATGTGGGGTAAAGTTGCTATAGCAGTGTGGCGGACCTTGCATATATTTGTCGGGTATGTTCCGGGGTAGAGTCTGTGGCATTGTGCCGGGTAGGGGTACGTGAGCGTCTGCAGTTGTCTGAGGGCCACCGCGTGCGCCCTGTCCAGCTTGTCGTTGGGCGGAGGGAAGGTTCGGCGGGCCAGGCAGAAAGCTTTGATAATTTCGTAGTCGCTGGTCAAACAGTGTTTGGTGCTGTCCCATGGACGACGGTCGCCGGCGCGGTTCGCGAGCTCGCGCGCCTTGGCGTGTGCCGTCTCGTTTCGGTTGCGATATGTGTTCGATACTTATCATGTGCGCCGGGAACCACTGGATTCTGGTTTGAAAAGCTTCCTCCCACTGGACTTTTTGATTGCTCAGGATTCGGGCCGCTGTCTGTGAGATATCCATCCTTTGGCGAAGCTTTTGACCGTTTGTCGCGAGTTGCAGAGAACTGTGGTGCACGTCGGATCCGTGAGGGCGAGGGCCACTGCCGCTTCCTCCGCTTCTTCTGCGCACTCGCACGC
>JARKHS020006222.1:0-69402 GCA_030143305.2 Amblyomma americanum
TAGACTGTCTGTAGGATTTGTATTGCCTATAGGCTGTTCTTAAGTGTTTGTCTATAGAGACTCCACAGACTTAATAGACAGAAGTCTATGGACAGTCTATAGACTTTGTAAAAAATTACTAGGGTTGGCGCCCCGCTGTTCGCGTTTGTGTGTGTTGCTCGCGTCCGTTTTTAGCAATAACGCTTCTCGTAGACTCCAAGTTGCAGTTATGCTTATTTTTAAAGCTCAAAGCCTTTTTGAGCCATGCTTTTTGTTTTGTGCTTGCGACTAGGAGGACATCGGAGTGAAAATTTTTAAGCCGGATGAACAACGCGAAAGCGCGCCTAAATTAGGCCACCGTCCATTGTTAAAGCGGTTTCTTCCAGAATGAGCCTGAGGTTAACTAGTCACGGGAGAGAAATGTGACGCACACAAACATTATTCGCACTTTACTGCCTCAATAACTGGGCAGCTATGAAAATAGACACGCAGATGTCCACGATCTTAGATTTCTTAGTGGATTCTGTGCATTCAAAGATGTTTTTTAGTTGGAGTAGATACACCGAAACTTTACTTTGTAGACCGAAAAAAAGCCTTGCAATAATATTATATGTAAACCAATATAATGGAAGGAGAAAACTACACATACACGAGGAAAATGAACCGTGGTAGGACGGATTCCTTAGAAACCTTCTTGGTTATTGTGACAAGACCAGTTCTAGAGAACAACCTGGAATACACTTCTGTTAGTAAAACTGGATGCTCTTAATCACGTTTCAGTTTTATATTATTGCTTTGGGAGACATTCACATAATAATGAGAATAAGGGTTCAATAAAATAATTATAAGTTGTTACCACTGAACAGGAACCTGCAGAAATCTCTCACGCTGAATTGGCGCACCTAATGAAATGAGGAATTTAATATACACTGTAATACTAAGATCAGTTGAATTATTTCTAATGAAGTTAAACTCCCACTTTTAGCGATTTTTGCTGCTCGATAAAGAAGTGTTCTGTAAGACAGTCTTTAATGATCATTCCTTGCGGCGCAAATGTTAACGTCAAGCACACCGCCGCCATTGTGCACGCTTCTGTTTTACAAAAAAAAAAGCACTTACAGTAAAACATTCACAGCTCAAGAAAAACAATGTAAAGAAAGAGCATGATATAAATTAAGCCTATTTCTGTGCTTGGCCTACCTTTGTACTGGCCGTGCATTTTGCTGCAAATTACGTCTTATTTCGAGAAGACTTAAAAAAAATATCGTTCGAATGAGCCCGACAATATTAGCTGATATGCATACAGAAATACATGGAAGCTGTCCTACGCGCAGTAACAATTTCGGATTTTAAGATGCAGCGGGTGCTTAAAAAGAAAGCAGAAGCAAAAAAAAATTATATGCGCTTTTTTTAACCCTCAGCGGTAATACGCTAAAAAAAAGGCGACTGGATGTCGGTTTTCTGCGGAGGTGCAGTTCTGAAGCCCTCTCATTTATGAGCTGATAAATGAAGCATGCAAACGTCAAACGCCCTTTCTGCCTTCAAGCCGCAAGTGTTTAGTGATTGATTATGCAGTAAGCGTGTCCCTGAAAGAGACTGCACTGGTCTATAGGGGTGTTAAAGCCCTTTTCACCTCTTCGCCACTTCGCAAGGCGAAAGAGCTGGAGTTTCTGCTTTATGGCAGCAAGCTATACCAAGATCTTTTTTTTTTTTTGCAACGCCGATGAAATTGGACGCCATAGTTCCTGTCAAGACCGGAATGGCGCTATCGATTTCCGTCTGGATGGAACGCAGTCAGCGGCGCTTATTCAAGAGTTGCCCAGAAACGTATACCATTGGTATCAATGCGAGGCCCATTCATTACGAAGAGACCGTATTTTGGCGCTCGCGCTGACCAGCTGTCAGCTTTTCCTAGAGTCGCATGCACAGCAAGAAGACTGATCGCATTTGCTTCCGGGCGCCTCCGTCGCTTCGCTTCCTAACATGTTTAGGGACGAAATGAAGTTTGTTTAGAGCGTTTTTTTTTTTCGAGCATTCTCGTCTTTCACGAAGGCTCCGCTTGTCGAGAACTAGGAGATCGTGTGTTGGACCTTAGCACTGCCATGCCTAAGGGAATCCCCTGTATTAGAGTAGATTTTTAATAAAGAAATAATTAATGCTTATCATCCACCCCAGATCATCAATACGGGTAAAAAAAAGCCTATACAGCTTCCACTGAGACTTTGTAGTTAAAGTCGGTTGGAGTGGGCAGAAAAGAGATAATCACCCTGGGCACCCTTGCAATACAGTTATCCAAGAAAGTACATCAAAATATTTCTTCTTCCTCGTTGTTTCAGCCAGATTAATTCGTGCCACGCTAATGATAGTTTCCGAGGTTTTCTTGAAAGTAAAAGGAAAGGATAAAACTCTATAGCCATCCCAAAGGAACGTAAACGATGCTTCCAATATTTCTTTTTTAGGAACACAAAGAAAAAATTAAGCATGACTGCACCCTTCACGAAATAGGCGAGGCTAATAAACGCGAAGACCGCTCATCCGTAAGACGGAGGAAAAGTTCCGCCTCAGTAAGTTTTGTGCTTACCACCTATCGATATTTGTAAATCTTCAACGCTAAGTTTCGCAACAAACGTTTAGGCCGCATCCCAAGATGGCCTGCCGCTAGCCTCGTATAGCATCGGGAGCAGATACAAACAGCTGTGAAAGAAAACGTCGTTGCCCAGAGACAAATATCGTCTCGCGTTCATGCTATGAGATCAGTCGGAAGAGGCCGAATTGCTGCGATAAATTTCCGACCAACCGTAATAGCTGGCAGGCATGCAGACTGGCAGGTACGGGGTCATGCGAGGATACATGCTCGACAAGCGTTCTGAAATATTCTCCGCCCCGTCGGTTTCTGCTGCGTTCAGTGGCCCAGTAATAGATGTGGCTTCGGATAATATTTAAGCGCGCCGACACAGCAGACCTGGCTACCCTTTGTGAGCAAACACAGAACACCGCATGGGGCGGATTGCATAGCCGCTCACAAGCCGAGCTGCGTGGCTATGCTACTCATACATAGATCTGTGTGGGCCTGTGTATTTTCAGAAATTCTAGATTAAGAGGTACAGCGATGCTTCGAATTCAGCCTGTTTTCGTGAGAGTATATACAGCTATATATACGCCTTTTATGAAAATAAGGAGTTTAAGACCAACTGTACTTCTGTGCAGGGGGGGAAATCCGACTGTGCGGCCTGCCCGTGGCCCCCCTGCCACCGGATACGGGCCGGTGTAGTTTCGGCTACTAGGCTTTGTTCCGGTGCAACGCCAGCGGTGGGGATGGGCTGGCCGGGGCCCGTCCCCTGGGGATGCAAAACCCCATGGGAGTGGCAGCGACTCCCAAGCGACTGAGTGGGCCAGTCGCGCACGTGAGGTCCGATGCCTGTGCGGAGGCAGGCCTGGTTTCATAATCAGGTTGGACTCACGGAATTGGGCTCAAAAAGTGCTCGAAAATCAAAAGGCCTCTGCACGCGGGGGCGTGCGTGGCTACCGGCTGGCGCGTCGGTTTCTGGCCACGGAGAGGCCAGGTCCGCGCGGGGGTTTCCAGCAGAAGGGCTCCTTGGGAGCGATGTCCTCGGGGAAGCAGCCAGGGATGGCTGACCGCGGGGCTGTGAGGCTAGAGCGCGGGACGCCGAGGTAAGGGGGACCTTAGTAGGACCGATGCAAAAACCGTCGATGTTGTGGAGTAGCGGTGGAGTAGGCCCGGGTTATCTCACCCTCGGCCAGGTTCTTGGTTTGTGGCCCGGTCAGCCCGGCCCTGAACACTCCCTCCTCAGTAGGTGTGGAGCAAGCCAGAGGAGGAAATAAGTGCAAGGTTGGTTGGTTGGAAGCACAGGTGGGTCCCTGGGAGTCTAATTCCATTGGCTGGATCCACCACACATACTTCCGGAGTCTGAAAAGCCGCGAAAAACACTTGACGGTTAGTAGCTGGGCAGCGTTACGCAAGTCCGAACCGGACCCCTGAAAGTCGTGGAGGAGCCCGAGGCAGCTGCCCCGGGTTAGGATTCCCTGTCTCCGAGTCGGAGCTATTGCGTCGTTGGGTGGTCGGGCATCCCGTGAGTGGAGCCGCACCATTGGACAACATCGACGCCCTCCCTGTCCTGGCCAGACAGGAGTCGAGCGATGATAAAATGAGGGTCAATATCTCGCTGTCCCCATTCCCATCACATTACCCATAACCCTTCCCTCAGTCCCATTCCCACAACCTATGTCCCACCCCCTCCGCTACGTCCCAGGGGAGATCAGGGGAGTCTCCCCGGGCCCGCTCCCCCGGCTGTGGGTCGCTTAGTAGCATTACCCCATTTTTTTATTTTCCCACCTACGGGTGGCAAAAGCACAACATTGCCTTCGGGCCTTTTCATTTATATTCCGATTGGGTTAAGCCTGTGATACTTTAGTGGTACAGGCAGGAGCTTATTGGTTTACGTTTTTTTTATGGCAGCTCCACCATACTCTTTGTACTTCTGTGCAAGAGATGCCGTGTGACGAAAGGTGTTTCTGATAAGTACATAATAAGTACAGCAGAACATACAATACCAGCTTCAAAATTCTCTTCAGCCCTGTCCTTTGTTTGCTATCTGTAATGTAGGCTGTGCATTACCGTAACAGACCCCAACCATTACTTTTTGCACTCACACATGTGTTCTGAGTAAAGAGGGCAGAATAACTAGGGCAGAGTTTAGTGCCATTGGTTTTTATTTGATGTTACTACTATCACTTTTTTCTCAAGGCGATACAACAGACTTCCGAAGAAGTGCTGCGTTCTGAGCCAATGGCAAGGCGCGCAGCGTGAAACATACATCCCAAGCCGGAATGCATACGCTCATTTTGGGGCTCATGTTCTGTACGGGTCCTTGCATTGTATGCAGAGCCTTCTTCGCCTCTCTTGCAACGCGTCTTTGCTAAACTGCCATAACGCTCATAAAATTTGCCCGGACATCGTTTTCTCGCCCGCTAAGCGAGCCACAGAATCGTGCGTGCTACTTTAGCAATGGTTTGTGGAGTAATTTCAGCCACCTGACATTCTTCAAGATGCACTGACATGGAAGACTACACCTTCGTCTTTCGTTTCGCCTGCATCTAAACGAGATTACACCCGCCACCTAGAGCTCCGCTGCACGAGTTAGAAATGACTTCACTCGATTAAACTAAATGACCTGAGCTTAGGATTTTGCGTACAGTCTCCGCATATACAGGGTCCACAGCTGCAGGCGGGTGCTGAACTGTGGCCGTTTAGGTCTCTAAATAACCTTTCAACAGTAAAGCAAGCTTACAGGTTCGAGTTGCAAGAATGAATCACTTCACTCTAAATCTTCAGCGCACGAAAATGCGCAGTCATGGTGCCGTGCGTTGTTTGAAGAGGTATAGAACTGGTTTCATGTTTTTTTTTGTCTTAATCGAAAGGGTACGGAATTCCAACAA
Source organism: Amblyomma americanum (assembly GCA_030143305.2). Taxonomy (NCBI): domain Eukaryota; kingdom Metazoa; phylum Arthropoda; class Arachnida; order Ixodida; family Ixodidae; genus Amblyomma; species Amblyomma americanum. The sequence goes on from JARKHS020006222.1 coordinate 5,437, forward strand.
CAAATCGGAAAGCTCCATGAGACAATTATAAAACTTTCTTCCTAGCCGACACAAAACTGAATACTGCGTATCGATCGCTGTTTACTGTTCGCCTCACAATAAATGTTTTTTTCCTTCCTTCCTTCCTTCCTTCCTTCCTTCCTTCCTTCCTTCCTTCCTTCCTTCCTTCCTTCCTTCCTTCCTTCCTTCCTTCCTTCCTTCCTTCCTTCCTTCCTTCCTTCCTTCCTTCCTTCCTTCCTTCCTTCCTTCCTTCCTTCTCTTCCTCTCTTTCTTCCTCTCTTTCTTCCTTCCTTTATTTCTTCGTCGCTTTCGTCCTTTCTTTCCTTCTTTCTTTCTTTCTCTGTTTCTCTATTTCTTCATTTATTTCTCTTTTTCTTTTTTCCTTCCTTTCTTTCTCTTTCTTTCTCTTTCTATCTTTCTTCCTTTCTTTCTTTCCTTCTTCCTTTCTTTCTTTCTTTCTTTCTTCCTTCCTTCCTCCCTTCCACGCTGATTGCGGTTCTTCAATTTTATTGCTTATGGTTTCGATTCGTCCTCACGTAGAGACAAGCAATATTATCCACAGGCGAGCAGAGAGCGATCAATAATTCCCGATCGGCGTACGCACTTCCGTATGCCGAGCCTCCTTAATCGATCATCTAACGCCAACATCGCACCGATAATAATGTTTTGCGTCATTTGTTTCATGCGCACTTAATTTGGGGGTTTACTATCCATTGTATAGAGAAATCTTTCACCTGTTCAATATTGTGTTCATATTCGCTACGTCAGCAGGCTCGTCAGCAGCAAACCAAACCGGTTTTTTCAACATACCGCAAACCGTTGCATGAAAAAATCCTACATAAATATCCTAGCTGCTAGAATGCGTTTCTGTCTGGAGGATGGACAGCAGGAAATCACTTGCTGTTTCGTTCATAGAGGACATTGCAAGTTCGATTGTATCGTGCTCCCTTTTTTTATGTGTGTGTGCGAAGCCAATTGAACATGTCGAATTCAAATGTTTACCGTGCGTGTAAATGAAGAGATCAAAGGAAACAGAGGGCCGCTTTGTTAGTGAAATGAAACATAAGAGTTCTTGCCTAACTTAAGACTCTCTTCCTTTTTATTTCTTGCGACCAACTGTGCAGAGTAATTTCTGCGGGCGGATAAAGGGTGGAAAGCATTGGAAATTTAATTATGAGGAAATTATATTCGCTATCAGCCAGGTCTTCACAAACTAAGTCCTAATTTCAGAAAGCTGGTGTCATTCAGAGCCTCAGACATTTCTCGCGGCGGTGCACACTTGCGTTCTGTTTTTAAATATAAAGTGTCCAGAGCCTTATAGACACTCAAGTAGCTTGAGGTAACAATCGTACCACTGACAACTGGAATTCATGTGCGAGAAGTAAGTGTCCGTGATCAGCAGCATCAGGAAGAAATCATTAGAATCCACCAATCATAAAAGTGGCCATGTTACGTTACGAGCACATTTCTCGAAAGCATGCGTAATATTATACGGTCGCAAGTAGGCACCTTCCTGTTCCAAAACATTCATGTCGGCGAAAACTTTATAAGAGCAAAGTACCTACTTCTCTAGGCGCCCTCATGGCACGCGCCTTTGTTATCGGTTGGGCATGTTATTCGAGAACTCATGGTCGTTTTGAAATCTTAGTCGCTTTTATCGGGAACCAAAAAATCCGGGATGTTAGTCAAACTATAGTGACTTGAAGCGTTTGTCCGCGAACGCGTCGTTTACAAAACAAAGCCATTCTTTGTCTTTTCTCATTGCGTAGCTGGATGACGACAGTGCTGTTATTTTACGCACGGTGATTGGACAACCCACAAGATGTCCTGCGCAAGCGGCTTTCTGTTTTATGTTTGTGGTTTAGTACATAAATCTTCGCTATCCGAATTTCTTTGCTCAGTAACGTTGTCGTTCAGTTCAGCTGATTTGCATTACGAATTAAGTTTTTGTGTAGCTTTAGCATTACATCGTTAACTATGAAGCCCTTCCTTATAGGCGAGTGCAAACGCGTTATGGTTTACATGCTTACCTGCACGGCCTGCATAATCTGGATTTCGTATCAGGCGCCTGAACGCACGCCCAGAACTCATCCTTGACGAGAGCGTAGCATATCTAGTTAGAAGAGAGAAAAAAAAAAGAGGACTTCTGTCGTCTCACAGAAGGCGACAGCCGGCGAATATTGCCCCCACTTCCCTACCGTTTTCCCTAGAGCTCTGGTTTTCCACGCTTTTCGCAGCTTTGTGTGTAGAAACCAAGCTTACCGGTCTCTGTGTTGCACCGTATTCAGTCGCGTATATGTCGACAGATGTTTTTCTGAACCGCCATTAGAGCGATAGTTTTAACATATTGTCTAGAATGCAACCCTTCATTTCCGTGCTATAATATTCCTGATCTCCCAGATCACAGAAGTTTAAAATGTTCAACATGGAGTGAAATTGCACTATGTGAAACGTAAGCCTCAGCATAACCATAGGAGTGTTTGTAAGGAAGCCTATCTCAGAAAAAGAACGCACTATATCTTTTACGTAAGTGTTTTCACTTGTTTCAGCAAATCAGGAAAGCCGCTTTTGCATGTAAATGAAAGGATTGCCGCTACGCCTACTTAAACCTCTAGGCCTTTCTGCATGCACGAGCATGTGCTTAAAATTGTTATATTATGCTTTTCTTTCTTGTCTTCATTCCGAGTATTAATTACATAAAGTTGCTTAAAAATTGAGCACTCATCGTTTTGAACAGTCATTTCATAGGCCCAAGCAAGGAATTTAAATATGCATGTAGCCGGATGACATATCAGTAATAAAAGAGAAAACCATATAATAGCGTTGTAATGCGTTCTTAAATTTGGCATAACTAGTGAAGCTCTTATAATAGTACGAATAGGGCAATATTAATTTCTAGACAGTGTTCATCCAATGGAAATGTTCCCGAAATCTCCAATCCTTCCCACCGTAAACTGCACAAGTGGGATCGCTTCATTCCTTCTGCAGAACGACGCGCCAGAAATGCGGGACCAATAAAACCACAGCCTTTTTTTTGTCTTTGAATCCATCCTGCCATCTCCGTGCTCTGCGAATGACAAATCTGGAAACTGGTGAGTTGCGCGACATTTGCAAATGCGACAACTTCCGAGCTAAGCCCCGATATGTCGTCAACTCTGGGAAGCTATGAGCAGACCCGATTGGACATGGAATGCATTACTCAGAAAGCGTCTTTGCATGAATATGGCTAAAAAAAGCACTCAGACTAGCTGTGAAACTCCAAAGATGGGGTATGGAGCACTTTAGTCTAACAGGCCACGGCACTCAGCCGCTCAGTCAGCCAGTGAGAGGGAAAAAAAGGGCAAAGAACTACATGACGCAGTGATGGGAAATTCTGATTCGGCCGAAAAAGGGACGGCAGAGAATGTTGCGCTTCGGTTCTCCATCACTTCATTTGAGTGCAGTGTCTCTGGGGATTGCATTTGCGCCTGTTTTTGAAATAGAACGAAAAGAAGAAAAAGGATAAAAATGGCAACATAGAGTCAGGGAACGTCGGAGTGCAGAAAGAATAAATATTTCGACGCCCTGAAGACAGCCAGCTTAACGTGTATGTAAGTGTAATGTTCTTGAATGGTCAGTTCGCTGGAACTAATCCGAGGGCGTTGGGTGACCCTGCAGTCGTGCAATAATTATTTTGTCCAGCACAAGCATGAAATAAAATTTTGACGCCTACTGAGCTTACATAAAGGGCCTCGGAATCACTGAGTCTTGTGTCATTTTTGTCCTGTTTAAACCAAAGTGCGCAAGGATTGTCAACAAACTGGAGGATCATTGCTCAGGGTTTCTGACCTCAACTCTTTCGAACCAAAAACGCGTGAGCCAATGTGCCTTTTCTCAACCATGCCGCATAGCCACAACCACCCCCCATCATCATTTACATCAAATTGACGACACTCTTCTGAAGCGGAATGTCATAAAATGGTGGGAAACTCAGCGATGTTCCCTCTGCGGGCCTTGTGAACACCGCGCCTAGTTTTAGCACCATTACTTGCATGAATCTTAGCAAGGAGAGGGTGGGGAATGAATGAGAATGGAAAACGAATCAAGGATGGAAGGAAGAAAGGAAGGAAGGAAGGAAATGAAGGAAGGAAATAAGGAAGGAAGGAAGGAAGGAAGGAAGGAAGGAAGGAAGGAAGGAAGGAAGGGAATAAGGAAGGAAGGAAGGAAGGAAGGAAGGAAGGAAGGAAGGAAGGAAGGAAGGAAGGAAGGAAAAGAGGCGAGAAGAGAGAAAGAGGAACAAGAAGAAAGGAAGGAAAGGAAGAATGAAAGAAAGAGAGGAATGATTATAGAAAGAGCAAACAAAAGAACGAAAGCTAGAAAGAGAAAAAGGAACACCGAAAGAACAAGGAAAACAAGACAGAAATAAAAAAGAAACAATGAAAGAGAGAAAGAATAAAAGAGAGAACGAAAGAAAAAGAGATATGAAGATAGAAAGAAGTAAAGGAAACGAACAAAGAAAGAAAGAAGGGAGTAGGGAAGGAAGAAAGCGAGGAATAAAAGTCGAAAATAAAGGAAGAGGCAAAGGAAACAGGGAAGAAATAAGGACAGAAAACTGCTGCGTGTGACACAGAAGTAGCGATTGGTGGTTGCCCTAGCACCCATATCATCGCGCTAGACTGTAATTAGAGGCTTCTCTGTTGAGCTGGGATCCTGTGGTGCGGAAAGCAGCGTGACCCGGCGAGAGCAGCCTACGTTTCTCAACGTCATTTATCACGCTGTCTGGTGGCCACAGATGCGGATATTAAGACAAGAAAAGAGGCGCCGTGGCCCCTGTTACAAGCCTTCCTCGGTGGATACTAAAACTGTGCAGCTTTGTGAAAGGCTACGGAAGCAGAAGCACATCAGAGCATGTGGGTGGCTGCTGTGCAGCCTTTCTGAGCAGAGAATTTATCCGTGAATGTATCATCTATGTTTGGAAATGTGTTTAAAGAGCATACATTAGAACGCAACGCTTATAAAGACTCTCAAGATGAAGAGGAACTGCAAGAAATCAAAGCTTAGTGGATAGCTAAAACGAAGAAGGATATTTGAGAATGACATGAATATGTCGATCCCCATGCGAACGTCTCAGCTACCGTGAACTTGCAAGCATGCGTATATGCAGTGTACTCACTGCCCGAAATTCTGAATTTCTCATGAGCCCTCTTTAACCCTCTTCAATGACAAATCGTTCAATTCTGCCATGAATTTGCCAAGGATCCAAATGTTTTCCAAGAGATAGTAAATATCAGTGCCACCTAATTTGTTTTCTCCGACTCAGGCTCGTTATGGTCGGCCTCGCACAATGCATACACAATGGTCAATAAGGCTTGACACATTGGCCTTCGTTTAGGCGCTCTGTTGCACTCTACGACGAGCCCTGCATATGACAGTGTTTCTGTAGAGTAAAGTGGAGAAGGTCTGAAAAGTGTTCAGGCTTCGCTGCGCTGCACATTCGTCCGCGTATTGTCAGTTTCATAGGGACGGTAATTTATTCCTGGAGGCCGAAAGGAGGAAGGTATGAAAATACGTTTATTTACTTCCCAGCATATATTTATTTTTTACGACGTGGTCCTTGCAAAAATAAAAATGAGAGAGGGAAAGATTTTTAATAACAGTAGAGAATTTTTTACTGAGTGAAGAAAGCAAGAAAATAAATTTAAACTTAAAGAAATAAAGAAATTGAACTGAAAAGATAGTAAGGAAGGAAGGAAGGAAGGAAGGAAGGAAGGAAGGAAGGAAGGAAGGAAGGAAGGAAGGAAGGAAGGAAGGAAGGAAGGAGGGATTGACAAGCGGACGAACGGACGGACGGATGGACGAGAGGAGGGAAGGAAAGAAGGGAAGAGAGAAAGTAGGAAGGGACGAGAAAAAGAAGGTAGGAAGGAAGGAAGGAAGGAAGGAAGGAAGGAAGGAAGGAAGGAAGGAAGGAAGGAAGGAAGGAAGGAAGGAAGGAAGGAAGGAAGGAAGGAAGGAACGGACGGACGGACGGATGGACGAGAGCAAGGACGGAAGGGAAGAAAGAAAGAAGGTAGGAAAGAACAGAATAATAAAAGATTATGACAGGAAAGAAAACAAAAGAAAATAAAGTGCGGAGAGAGAAACGAAAACATTTCACTGAGCCCGAGTGCTGACATCAACAGTCCTCGGGCGAGCCTTCAAAGAATCCGACGTGTTGCACGGCCGTCTCGGCTGGAATTTACTGCGTGATGGGAACATCGTCCAAACGGAATTAGGTTTCAAGGGCTCTCGTATCCTCTGTACACCCGCAGCGATCCTGTAAACAGAGTTGTCTTTAAAGGAACACATGTATTTCCCATAGTTACTCTTCCGCTGTCACATGAGATTCTTTTCGATTTAACAGTCCACACGGTTATTATTTTCATTACATGTCCTTCGAGAGAATTCAGTAATAATGGACGGACGGCTAGCTTTGATCTGCTCTCAGAAATAGAAAGTTTAATCAGGACACACAAGAAGTTGGTATTTCTTATGCTCAAAAATCCTTGAACTATTTTCTCTTTGCATCACGTCTTCCCAGCAGTAGTGTTTTCAGTGAAGAACATAGTGTGAGGTTCGCATTTATTCCATTTCGTTCATGACAGATGATTTTCCAATTTTTCCTCAGAGGCGTTATGTAAATATATGCCTTTAGTCGTTCTTGTGCAGCCCTTATTGTTTAGATCTGAAGCTGCCCGCAGTTTGTTAGTCCACGGCTGGGTTACGGGTACGGATCGTGTTAATTGCAGGAAAATGTTCGCATTGATCAAAATGTGCATAGCACTAACTAAACGATGAAATAGAGAATTGGTGTATGGGGTTTAACGCCCCAAAGCGACTGTGGGTATTAGAGACGCCGTACTACAAGGCTACGGATAATTTGGCCCACCTCGGATTTATTAACGTTCGCTGACATCGCACAGTACACGGGCGTCTAGCGCTTCAGCTCTATCGAAATGCGACAGATACGGCCGAAATCGAACACGTGTGTTCTGGGTCAGCGGCTGAGCATCATAACCACTGAGCAAGCGCAGCGGGCAGAAAAAAGTAGATGTAAAAAATAAAAGAATAAATAAAGAAAGGAGGAGAGCCGGAAAAAAAAAGAGAGAAGCCCAGCAAGGAGGAAAGACAAACCGAAGGAGGGCGAAGGTGGAAGGCACGAAGAACGAAAAGGGAAGGAAGCAAAGAAAAACAAAAAAAAAACAAAAAAAACAAATAAGAGTGTGAGATTGTTGCTACTGACAATACTAGTGGATCAGTATTTTCACTGTGCTCAAACAGTAAACCAAAACTGACTGCGCTGGATTGCGAACCATTACGTCTTAGTTGTCTTTTCCTGGTTGATCTGTTGCTTTGCGAGGGAAGAGTGTCAGAGAAGTATAATGAAGGTTTTTTGTTTATTCCTGCTCACTGATTACTAATATTGTACTAATATTGTATTTTGGGCATAAAAAGTGCCTTGCAGATATTGAAGTTCGCGAAAGTCTGCAGTGTACTCAACACCGCGATCTTCCTAAATACTTAGGCAAGCTGTGAAATAGCTTGCGGCATAGTTTTTTAATTGCATCGCTGAAATGTCGCAAGGACCTCTCGTGAACTTGACGCCCAATCCTAGCTAATAAGAGAAACATTAGCCACAATTCAAATTTTTGATTAGCTTAAGCTTTATCAAAAGACGACATCAACCTGCGTAAGAAACCGTACTCCTCGATGTCACAAATGCTTATATTTCAAAACTCATTATTCGCGGTTTTGATTACATGAATCAACGCCACAGTCTGCAGCCCTTCGCTCCTCTCCACATTCAGTGCTTCAGTGATTTTGCCACTCACGAAGAGGGATAGGAAGCGGGGCGTCACTTCTGCAAGGAACAAAAGAACATGAAAACTTATAGAGAGATGAAGTGGCACTGAAGTGCAGTCGTTGTAATGTAACGGCTTAGATTGGAGATTGTGGCGATGCGTCGAAGAGCGCACAAGGTATTTGAAAGCAAATCGCGAGAAATAAATGTAATTTCGGAATATGCGAGAACATTAAACGTGGCACGAAAGAGGGGAACGGTCGAGAAATATACATAGGAACATGGCGCTGGCAGAGCTGGCCCATAAGGAATGAAACTGAGCCACCTTTTCAGGTAATGTCATGATTTACTATTCAATACACTGTAGCAGTGTTCGCGTTGCAACCCGAACCACCCAACGCTAAGTTCCCGTTAAAAACATTTAGCTCGCTTGTAATGCTACAAAAATACGCATTGCCTAAACAACTCATTACAGTGGCACGGATTCCCAACGGAAGCTCTGCACTGACGGGTTCACAAATTGTCTATAAATTTGCACCTCGAAGGAGTATGCCTTCAAGTTTTACACAACCCCCCTAACGATCACACGTTTTTTTTGTTTTCGAAAGTGCTCCCCAGACAGTCACTTATTACCTTTGATCCCACAAGTCGGTAAAGCAAAAAAAAAAATCCTTTGTGCGAGTCCTATTTGCATATTCCGGAAAGAGAGATGCGCATGGAGCCATAAAGACAAAAAAACATATTTTCAAACAATTTCGAATTTTATGCGAAAAGGGATGAGCGCTCAAGGATGGAGACATCCAGAGCATGAATAAGTAGCAAAGAAGGGTAATACTTTTTCATACTATATTTGATACACATTCTATTTGTTGCTGATGAGTTTGAAGTGGCACAATCTGGTTTAGATCTTCGAAGAATTGAAGTGTACTTCCCGCAAGCAAACTTCTGCGGTGTATGCATTGCGTAATGTATTTGTCTACTTTTTTTTTCGCCGGAATACAACGGAGCTGCAGCTTATCTCGCTTTACAGGTATCCTAGAGGTTGCAGTAATGCAGAACCCCCATAAAGCAGCAAGTCCAGTTCCTTTACTGGAAGGAACCGTTGATGCAGACATGACATACATTTTATGATATTCATAAACGCACGTACATTTTACGCAAACATTGCTTGTAAAATATTTATTCTCTTGATTATGTCATGCCCTTTAGACACTGAATGACAAGTTAAAATTCCGACTTATAGCCACTTCGTAATGGTAATTTCGTGCAGCGCCCGCTTCGTCAAACTGGCAAAAAAAACAGCTCTTCTTGTCAGCAAAACTGAGGATCATTTGTAACGTTTCCTTAGAGTATAGTGGTCGAAAGAGGGAACAGAAAATAAAAAAAGGAATAGAAAAGGGTCAGCATAATAATCAAAGAAACACCTGCCCTCAATAGAGAGCCTGAGGAAGGACCTTGCATAGCCGTTTTGAATTTCTTCATTAAAGCTACAGACTTGTCAAAGAATTGTTGCCGAGTCTGGAACGTCACGACCGTTTTGACAGAATGCATGAATGGGCTCATAAAGCAATGCATAGGCTGTTTAATAAGGCGGAACCAATTGCAAGATTCCGTAAGTTGATCAGTCTTTCACAGCACTTGCTCGCTTCTGTCGAGCAGCTTATCGTACCGGACGAACATTCAGCGTGTATAGTAACACTGTGAACTGTAGTGTGTGATCATTCATTTTCATTCTCTAAGCTAGGAATGTACATAATAAGAAATATATTTCAATTCAGTACATTGACAGCACCCTTCGATTGACATTTTTCAGCGGTAAGCATATTTTCTTATTTACACTGTGTGCTTAATAAATTCCTGAGCATAGATACAGCCTATAATATTCATGGAGTCTTACGCAAATTATCCTATAGGCGTTTTCTTCCTTCCACTGTTCTAGCAGATGTTCGGTTGCAAGCTGTTATCGTTGGTAATAAAACTCACGATATTACTATATTCCGCTTCTAAAAAAACTGCAGTTGATTGAATTTCCTTTTTATAACTTGTAATGAATTACATTTATAGCTCTGGATAATCTCAAACAGCGCATTTACATTATCCTCCCTCCGTTTGTTGTTAATTTTCCTAAAACCGTGCACTTTCCATCTTACAGCTTCACAGAAAATTGGTGCTGTTCCTTTTTATTTATTTTTGTAGCTGTAATATCCTTAAGATAATCTTTATGGCGCTGCACGCAAGTCGAAAACGTCGACAATCTGCGAGCAGTGAAAATATTAAAAGTGCATTTACGAACACTGTTATTCGCCAACATAACATGCGCAAACTTTGATATCAATAGGCGCACCCGTATTTTCTTAAGCGAGTTTCTTCTACCCACATAAAGTGCCGCCACTTTTGATGCCTCCGGCGGCAAAGCGTAGTGAATAGCGTCCGTGCTTGCTGGAACCGCGATACCAGTTGGGCTCGATCGAAGCACGCGCATTCAATGTGCTCCGTTCTTTCCTTACCTCACACCAGATGGCGCCACCCTACAGCCTTTGTCGCCGAGGTTGTGCAACGAGAGTCTCCATTGGCCAGAAGCATGGCGCCGGCCCGGATCCTATTGGCTCAAAAAGTCACTCGCTCGCAAGGCGTCAGCGAGCTTTCACCGGGAGCAAGCAGTGGCGCGTGCGGTTTGGAGCCAAAGTGCTTGTGCCGAGTGCCAGACGAGTTCCAGGCCAGTAGAGTGAGAAGCCCGACGCTTTGGTTTGGTCGATACGGTGCGCCTATCATCTCCGGTCGGAGGTTTGGGGTCAATTTTCCGCGAACTGTTTGCGCGCTTCGATTTGAAATTTGTAGAGAAAAAACTTCGTTGCTTTTCTCATTGTTTTACTCCTCGTCCGTTCTCTCGGCTTTATTTTCCGGGCAGCGCTCTTAGCATTTTCAGTAGCATCTAATTTTTCAAACGCTCTTCGGTGGACTCGTGCGTCTCTGGAGCCTGTGAAGCAACAAGTTGGCTCGCTTTGGTTGGTGGTGGGAGGGACGCAACATGAGAAGTGCCCGTTCTTCTGGCCTCCTGCTGTGGACGAATTAGGTAGTTGTCATCAGTGATTTGTGTTCTCCTGTGAAGTATATCTTGTTCTGCATCACATATTACGACCCCACAAACTTTTGGCATTGAAAACTTTCTGGAATACTTTCTGCCGAGCGGTTAGCGGTGGCCCAATGCCAAGTGTGTGATGCGTCTGCGAGGATGACTGCCGAGGTTAAAAGGTCTTAAAAGATGTTGAAACCACCGCGCAACGGTTTCCCAAGTTCCTAACGTTCTTCGACTGCGCTCAGTGGCAAATATTGAAGACATCACTTGGTGCTGTGCTGACAGTTGAACTTCTGCGTTACCGTTGTGGTGACTTCACCTTTCCAGTTTTTGCCTCCAGACCGCACCTTTATTAAATCTATCACGACTACCTTCACCTTGCTGTGAGAGTGCATAAGACAGTGCGTGGCGACTGCCTACGTCATTTCCTGCAGATCTTCGGACGATACCTTTCCAGGATTCTACATTTACCGGCTTCGTGTGCTCCCACAATTCCTCAAATGTTTAGAGTCCAACTATTGGGAAAAAAAAAAGAAATCCGTGGTCTTCGAAAGTTGCATCGTCTGCTGCCAATATCTTTGACACATTGCTCCACACAGGGAGTCAAGTTCTGATTACAAGGAGACGGTAACTTTCTGTTTCGGAGTCAAGCAATAGGCAGGCAGAACTCTTACCGTCAGTGCTATTTCCGTCGTCAGTGCTCAGTTTCATCCCCGCGAAGCGTTCGTGACTTTTTCGTGAACTCAGACTGGAGCCACTCAGAATTGTTTTTTCTCACCGTTGCCCTACGGGATGAAAAGTTGTGTGAGTCCGAAAGGCGCCGCTTTAATCGCAAGCCAACGAGGGAGTGAAAAAAGGTTTTGTGCGGCAGATTTGACGTGCTAGTGCAATTATTTGTCTTTTTTTTACATCTCGATTTGACAGTCGTCGAAGAGTTTGGCTATTTTTGAAAATTTTGAAATTACTTCAGAGCATCAGGAGCTAATTAACAAGACAACGAGGCCTTACAGGAAAGGCCACAAGTGAACTTTCATTACCAGTTCCTTGAAGCATTCCGTGAAATAATTGCGTCACTAATTCCATCAAGCCGTGCTAAAGTTGAGCTCTTCTATTGGAATTTAGGAGGCGGCGCTGAAACCAAGAGGACGACATTAGTTAGAGTGATGCGAGTGCTGATGGTTGGCCTGAAGGCACGTTTTTCGGCTTCACAGAAAAGAGTGAACTGAAGAGCCTTTGTGCGCCGGTTACAAAGTTTTACTGGTGACTGTGACACTCATCACGCATCGGCCATCAAACGGTGCATTCAGTGGTTTAGGTTTCGCGTGGCGCGGAGTATTGATCTCTCCTGTTCGGCAAGCTTTCAAGTATCCAAGCCGTCCCAAAGAAAAGGATTATCACCTTTGCAAGGATGGATTCCTTGATATAGCTTTGTCAGATAAAGGTGAGCGATATATTTTGCCCTCCTTTGCGTCTTCTTAAAAAAATAAATTCACGGCACTTCCTGTAAAGGTAAAAATTTCCATGTCCCGCCTTAGAAAGGCTAGAGAACGCGATTCTGTGATGAAAATTTAGTTTCTTTGGATATAAAGCATACTTATACAAATTCAACAACGTACAATGTAAATCGCGAAGTCACAATTAAGCTGTTTATATAAGATTCCTGCCACCCTCAGAGTTCAAAATGTTCACTAGAGCATACTTACGAGAAATAAATAACTCACGGTTGTTTTAATGATCTGACGTGACATTAAACATTAGTGGGAAAGTTATATTTTTCCGAAATTGATTAATTTTTTATTGCAGAAACAGAGGTTCTCTACATATTTCATAATTTTAGTAAAAATACTTAATAAGGGATAAGTGAGACTTAATTGTTCCGTTGGCACTAAATGGGGGTGAAGAAAATGGGACCTATTTGTCCCATTGACTTGCATGGCTTTCCTCACTGAATTAGTCTCTGCTAACCACTTCATAAACTTGTTCTTACTACTCCTCCATCGTGGACCACCAATGGCACGTACGCCTTTGTTCGACTTTCAAAGTGTTGTGAGTACTTCACCTGAGACACCAACTAAGTTTGCTCATTTTTTTTACTCTCCATATTCTTTCGGAAGGGCTTCTTGCTGCGGGCGGTTCTTAATGTTTGGCTATTGATGGTTTGAGCGCCCAAGAACAAACTCTGTATGCAATGTTTGAGAAGTATCACTCAATATTCAGTCGTTAAATGTCCAACTATTTCCAGCGTGGTAAGAAAAAAGTACTGTCCCCTTATTAACTGTCATCTCAAATCTTCGGAACAAGTGCACGCTGTTATCTAGAGTTCTTACTCGCTAAGGAGGAAAAAGGAATCACTCCCCGGGAATTTGGATTTGGTTTTTTCCATAATAAAACTGGTCAATACCCAGTCTATAGACTTCTTATAGACTCTATTGCATTCCTTTAAATATTTATTTTTCTCCATTCATCGTCTATAGGAGTCTGTAGACAAAAGTCTAATTACGATACCAATCACTAATCACTCTACTAATCATGGCCATAAATCTATAGATTGTCTATAAACTGATTACGATACCAATCACTAATCACTCTACTAATCATGGCCATAAATCTATAGATTGTCTATAAACTGTCTATAGGATTTGTATTGTCTATAGACTGTTCTCAAGGGTTTGCCTATTGAGAATCTGTAAAGTTTATAGACAGAAGTCTATGGGCAGTCTATAGACTGTCTAAAATATTTTTGTAAAGTTTTGCCAGATCGAATATCGCGAAAAATTTGCAACGATGAAGTGAAAATTTCCATTTGGATGAAGCGAGCTAATGCGCTCTGCCGCGTCCAGCAATCTCTACCTTGCAATATCTTCAGCCGCCGACTTGCCGACCGAAAGAACTTTAGCAGTTTCCTACGAAACGATCTCTCTCCGTAATCAATCCCTTGTCTCCCGCCTTGACGACTTCCTGTTTCTTCTTTCTTGGCTGCTCAGAGACCTTCAGACAAGATAAAAAGCACTGAGCGGGGCTTGGCGAAAAGAGATCAGAGCTTCCATAGCACTAAATCGCTTTAGACGTAGTACCCCTCTCTGAAAGGCAGCAGTCGTTTATTTTATCAAAATGCTGCAAACCTCCAGAACTTTCCGACCTCTGACCAAGAAAGACTGAATGCAGTATAATGAAATTTCTTTACGGTCATGCTTGGTAAGTTAATGCTAAAGTGATGTACAAACAGGCCAACACTTTGAGAGTACACGCAAAAATAGCAGTATGATTTCTTGTTTCCGCTTAGACGAGGAAAGTAGGTCAGGAATAATTTATGCACTGGCGTCGCAGGGCCAAGACTAAATATACATTGCCCCTGTTTATCTGATGTCGCCATCATTTCTGTGCGCGCAGCGCATCCTAAAGCCTGTCATATCACCCATTCCAGGCCTAGTCAATGAAAGAACAACGAAGAAATCAAAAAGATTAGCTCCTCAAAAAAATGCATTTTTTAACGATGTATTTTTTGAGATGCCAATATCCAGCTACCATTTAAAATAAATGCTCTTTAATAGTATTATCCATAGCTGACTTTTTATTTCCAACAACTCCTTAGGAAGAGAACGCTGGTTTTTTGAGCACATTACCTTCTACATGTCGTATAGGAGTCGCTCATACTGGCGAAGAAACAGGGCCATGCGCGTCCCAGCAATAATTTTTACTCAGACTGCTTCAATACAAAACAACAATAGCTGAACTGGCGCTTTCATGTGACGGTGTTCAAGTAAAGCAGCAATTTAGTAAACCTAATTCACTGAACCTCATGAAGAGAGACAGATAGGAAAGCTTTCCTGAAACCCGAATCAAGACACTGGAAATGCAATTTTTATAACCGGACAGCAGCCAACTTGTCGGGAAGGAATACCGCGGAGCATCTCGCATTCGCTTGCTAATTCTGTGTCCCCATAACTTCATGGAAAATAGAACTTTAACGGACGTTGATCCTTGCCGTAATGCATATTTCGTCGACAGCTGGAATGGTGCCAAAAGCCGTTGCCTGTTTATTAGCACTGGACAGCGATACCTTTTCCCCAGAATGTTGGAGTAACCGGGGGTTGCAACCAGTAATGGGGTGTTCACGTGGTAGTGGGAAGTAAAAGTGTAGGGTATAAGGCAGACGTGCGTTACGCGTGGGATCTCGCGTCACACGAAGTCAGTTATGCGAGATAGTAAATTTTTGGGTTTTGTGTGCTTAAGCAACAAAGAGCTTATCAGAGCAGTGGTAGAGGTGGGCCTCGTGCTATATTTACACCACCTGGGTTTTTAAATGTGCGTATACATCGCAAGCCGCAAGAGCATTTTTGCATTTCTGGTTCATTAAAATGCGGCTGCCATGGCCAGGATTGTATCCCACGACGTTGGGATCAACAGTTGAAAGCTAAAGCCACGGAGATACAGCGGAGGTCATCCATTAACGTCCATCGATATAAGGTGGTCGTCTTTCCTGAGAGACGCTGAGACGAAAGATGATCATGGTAGAAGGAAAATTAGTGTCGCAGAAGGATCATTAGTCAAGTAGTGCCGGAGTTCTGTTTAGTAATTTTATATTTATCTCCTTCGTCGTTGGGGCATGATGAGGAGAGGCTGGAACTTTTGATTACGGATACCGGACGAAGGTCCCAGCTCACTTCATGTACAAAATGTAAAGAATAAACGCACATCTGTCAAATTTAAATAATGGCTTCCTATTACGCACAAAAATATGCATTCGGAACAACGTGTACCCGGGTTCGAACCTGACCTCAGCGGCCGTGATTCGATGGAGGCGAAACACAAGAGGCGCCCTTGTGTTGGGCGATATCAGGGCACGTTAAAGATCCCCAGGTAGTCGAAATTATTCCAGAGCCCTCTACTAAGGCACCTCTTTCTTCCTTTCTCCTTTCACTCCCTCCTTTATTCCTTCCTTTACGGCGCAGTTCACGTTTCCGACGATATGTGAGACAGTTGCTGCCCCATTTCCTTTCTTCAAACACCAATCTTCAGTTTTTACAACATAGTGAACATACACTACCATACACAGAAGGCAGAACACCGATGCGGCATAAATCGCAGCAGCGTTTATTTAAATGCAGACTCTTGTGATGATCTAAGAAAGTCTTAAGTATTTAAGCAAACATACTACAAAATACAAAAATATTCTTAATGAACGTTGTGTGGTATATAATAAATCATGAAACAAAAATTAGAAACGAGAAGGAGGTCAAAAATGCAAAACTTTTATTCCTAGTAAAAAATAAATTCAACAAGAACAGTTCTGTTAACTTTCACTGATGTGAAAAATGAAAGCGGGTCACTGTAACTGTCACAAAAAAATATTTGCCTTTTGAATTTTTTAAATTCAGGATAATGCTTGTTTAGAAGGAACAATGTTACCACACTGAGTATAAGGTAGGAAGGGAGACATAGGAACGAAAAACACAGCACGGGCGCAGACTTCCAAAAATTTATCCATGAGTTAAAGCAAAGCTGTATAAGCGCAGGACCGAAGCGTGCAGCAACCTTTGTCAATTCGAACAAGTACTGATCTATTTTTCTTTCCTTTGGTAAGCAAAAACACAGGAAACAAAATTGCATCATTCGAGAAGGCCGTACAGAACATCCGTGTAGACATGTTGCGAGGAGCCTAATGCCAGAGCAAATTTAAAAATGAATCAAAAGTAGCAATCTCCCTGTATAAAGGTGAATGGAAGAATAAAACTGGAGGTGACATACCAGATTGGAAGAACAACAATCAAAGAAAATAAAGGCGATGGTGATAGAGCAAAAGCATGGCAATAATATGTAAAACCAAATATGACAGAATGGAAACGACAATGAACAATTGTATAGGTCGTCAATAAAACCAAATAAAAGGATACATTTTCGAGCCCGAAAAACAGTTTACAGCGAAGCATGGCGATGGTCATAGGATGCATGCTATGAAGTATGTAAAACCAATCATCAAGGGTTGGAAAGAACAAGTGTATAGGTGAACATTAACACAGGATGAAAAAATAGTTTTTCTCTTTCTTTTTTTTTGGTTTTGTGGTATCTGGTTATCTGGAATGAAGCTCCTAAATACATTATGTGTGATTGCCCACTTATTCTATCTGGCCTTCCTCAATCATACATAAATCATGAAATGTTGAAATCCGCAATGTTTCCCATTCTTCAATGCGAATTGAGGCAGAGCACTAATTACTTGAAATTTTTAAGAATAACGGTTGTTTTGTTAATTATTGCCCCCTGGATTGGTTTTAAAAAAATTTGAAGATGTGAGCTCGCACTGCGGTTTGTAATGTGACCACTGGTGCCAATTTTGGGCCCCCAGGTACTTTTCAAGCTGTCATAAACCATCTTTTTCTCCTGGTGGCGTTCAACCTCAATTTGAAAACAAATCAATCGAATTGAATTGATGCGACTTTGTTTTCTGTATTTTTGTTTGCTCCGGAAAAGAAAACTATCGCTACCTGTGGGAATTCGGAAAAGTGCTTGCGTGCTTCGGTTCCGCGCTTATAAAGCATATGCTTGCACTCATCAATAAGCAGTTGAAAGTGTTCGCCCGTGGTGTCGCTTTCGTTCCTATGTCTCCTGTCCTCTCTTATTCTCGCTGCCCTAACTTTTACTGAAATTAACCAAATACTCCGCAAGAACTTTCTACCATGTTACTCACTTCCGCAAAATTCTGAAGTAATTATAATTATTCGCTGCAAGACAGGTTATTATTTTCCATCTTTTGCTCCGATTTTAGCGGTCGGTTGCGTGGCTTGGTGGAATTTACGTCCGTAACGCTCTTTACCGTCCTACTGCACATACATTTTAGTGCAAAAGCTCTATTGGCCACGAAATCGCGTTCCCACCGAGGTCGCACCGCACCACGTGACCAACCACGCGGCTGGTCACGTGACCACCGCGTGACGAATCATGTGACAACAACTAGCCAGACAACCAGACTAACCTGGACTTGCAATCAAGATTAACCAAAGCTAACCAAGCTATGCTACGTATATGCTACGTGCCAGTGCGTATATGCGCATGCTACGTGTTTTCGCAACGTATATTCTGGCATAACGAAGCTAAGCCAGTGCCAATTTCTTCCTTCGTGCATAACCTTGAGAATTTTCATCTAGCGAGTCGGTTAAGCTCGCAGCAGAAAATATTGTCACGGACGCCGGTAGGACGTTCAATCTCTGGCAGAACAGTACCTGGCGAGCACACTGCGCAGAGCGTAGCCGGCAGGGCCTAGCACCGAGCAGAAGAGGACGAAGTCCGGCGCGCGACAAAGGTCGAAGACAGACCGCACGGGGGAGCCGGTAGCGTGATGGCTAAACTAAGTGCGGCATTGTCCCTCCCCTCTGGAAAGGCATCGACTCGATGCCTGACAGTGAGGGGGAGCCACGTGTTGGTGTTAACAGAATCCCAGGCACCGAACGTGGTGAGAGTTGTCCTAGCGGGCATGGTATGGCTTGAGTCTTGCGACGTGCACAATTTCGGATGTCGGCGGGCGTCTGGAAGAACGAACACTCCCTTGCGGGCGCACTTCATACGTAACGTCGCTGAGTGGGCGGAGTACCTCGTAGGGGCCGAAGTAACGGCGCAAAAGCTTCTCGGAGCGACCGCGCAGACGGATGGGGCTCCAAACCCACACTTGATCGCCAGGCTGGAAAATGACTTCGCGGTGACGGAGGTTATAGCGGTGAGCATCGACTTCTTGCCGCACGCAGGTTCGTTGCCGAGCCAGCCGGCGGGCAGCCTCTGCATGGCGAACGAATGCATCAGCGTCGGCAACGGATGGGCGGGCAATATCGGGCAACAACATCGTGTCCAACATAGTCACGACTTCACGACCGTGTACCAAACGAAATGGCGTGAACCCCGTCGTCTCTTGAAGGGCAGTATTGTAGGCAAACGTGACGTACGGAAGGATTTCGTCCCAGTTCTTATGGTCGTCGTCGACGTACATAGAAATCATATCAGCGATAGTCTTATTGAGGCGCTCGGTTAGGCCGTTGGTTTGAGGATGGTAAGCTGAGGTCTTACGATGACTTGTGCCACTGAGCCGCATAACTTCCTGAGTAAGCGTGGACGTGAACGCTGCGCCTCGGTCAGTTAAAACAACATAAGGGGCGCCATGGCGGAGGACTATGCTGATGATGAAAAAGTCAGCAATTTCAGCAGCAGTGGCGCGGGGAAGGGCTTTCGTCTCACAATACCGGGTGAGGTAGTCGGTGGCAACCACAATATACCGGTTACCCAATGATGACGTGGGAAATGGGCCCAGTAAGTCCATGCCGACTTGGTGGAAAGGAATTCTCGGCGGAGCAATGGGTTGGAGCAAGCCAGCCGGCTTGAAAGGTGGTTTCTTCCGACGTTGACACTCGCGGCAAGTACGTACATAACGCTTGACAGTCGCAGAAAGCCTGGGCCAGTAATAACGGTGACGAACTCGTGCTATCGTTCGAGAAAACCCGAGGTGGCCGGAAGGAAGCTCGTCGTGGCATGCCTGCAAAACGTCAGTGCGGAGCGCCGTTGGAACCACGAGCAGGTAACCAGAGTCCGTCGGGGCGTAATTTCGTTTGTAGAGGACGCCATCTCGCAAGCAAAACGACGACAAGCCACGCGCGAATAGACGAGGCGGTAACGAGGCGGTACCCTCAAGATAATCGATGAGTGGCCGCAATTCCGTGTCGTCCCTCTGGTGTTGAGCGAGGTCGGACGTGGTCAGAGCACCAATAAAGAGGGGGTCATCTTCGAGGTCATCAGAGGTGGACGGGATAGGAGCACGGGACAAGCAGTCTGCATCGCTGTGTTTGTTGCCCGACTTGTAGACAACTGTTACATCAAATTCTTGCAAGCGAAGGCTCCAACGAGCTAGCCGGCCCGAGGGGTCTTTAAGATTCGCGAGCCAGCACAGTGAGTGGTGGTCACTCACGACCCGAAACGGGCGACCATACAAGTAGGGCCGGAACTTCGTTATCGCCCACACAACAGCTAGGCACTCCTTTTCAGTGGTTGAGTGATTGGCCTCGGACCGAGACAGCGTGCGGCTGCCGTAAGCAATCACACGCTCAACGCCATCTTGCCACTGGACGAGGACTGCACCGAGGCCAATGTTGCTGGCATCGGTGTGAAGTTCTGTATCCGCCTCCTCGTCAAAATGGGCAAGAATGGGCGTTGTTTGTAGGCGTTTGCGGAGCTTTTCGAAGGCGTCCTGCTGTTCCTGTGCCCAGACGAAAGGCTGATCGTCTTTTGTCAGCCGTGTGAGAGGCTCAGCCAGCCTGGAGAAGTCTTGCACGAAGCGTCGGTAATATGCGCAGAGGCCAAGAAACCGGCGCACAGCTCGCTTATCAGTGGGAGTCGGGAACGCAGCTACAGCAGCCGTCTTGTCGGGGTCGGGGCTGACACCCTCAGGTGTCACAACATGGCCCAAAAACTTAAGCCGTTGGTACGCGAAGTGGCATTTTTCGGGTTTTAGAGCTAGACCGGCTGATCGTATGGCGGTCAATACTGCACTCAAGCGTTTGAGATGTTCTTCGTAGGTCGCAGCGAAAATAACCACATCATCAAGATAGACGAGACACGACTGCCATTTCAGGCCAACCAGGACAGTGTCCATCATTCTTTGAAAGGTGGCAGGAGCGGTACACAGGCCAAAGGGGAGCACCTTGAACTCGTACAAACCGTCAGGCGTTATGAACGCGGTCTTTTCACGGTCACGTTCATCGACTTCGATCTGCCAGTACCCACTGCGTAGATCAAGAGAGGAAAAGTATCGGGCATGACGCAGGCGATCGAACGTGTCATCAATTCGGGGCAACGGATAAACGTCCTTTTTAGTAATCTTGTTGAGGCGACGATAGTCGACGCAGAATCGGAGAGTGCCATCCTTCTTGGCGACCAGCACAACGGGCGAAGCCCACGGGCTTGTTGACGGCTGGATAACCTCGTCGCGGAGCATTTCCTCAACCTGCCTCCGAATCACCTCCCGTTCTTTCGCAGACACTCGATAGGGGTGGTGTTGTATAGGCCTCTCGCCTTCATCCACTACAATGCGGTGTTTAGCGACCGATGTTTGTCGAACTTTAGAAGTGGTCGCAAAGCAGTCACGAAAAGAGTCGAGGATCATGTGGAGGCGGTGTTTCTGATCGGCGGTTAGGTCGGGGTTCACGTCAGTCATAACGGGGGCGTCAGACGTCGATGCATGGGTATCGTTGAGGGAGCAGGCGCAGTGGGAGACTGAGTCACTAATTTCATCGAAATAGGCTATGGCGGTTGCTTGCGGCAAGTGGCGGTATTCGGCGCTAAAGTTCGTAACAAAAAGCTGCGTTCGCAGTCCGCGGAGGGAAGTAACACCCCGCGCAACGCAGACTTGTTGACTCAGCAGTAACGACAGGTTACCTTCCGCAACCCCGTGAGGAGTGCGTGGGTTGGAGCATTCCACCGTAATAAACAAACTGGAGCGTGGTGGTAGCGTGACATTGTCATCAAACATGCGAAAAACAGGCCTTTCGGGCTCGCTGCTGTCGGCTATGGCACAATGAGGTGAGAACGTCACGACAAGTTCGCGGAGGTTGATTATCGCACCGTGTTCCCGAAGAAAATCTAACCCGAGGATGAGGTCCTTCGAGCAATGAGCCAACACAGCGAAGCAGGCAGTGAAGGTGACACCACGAATCTCCATTCTAGCGGTGCAGACGCCAAGCGGTGTCACCAGATGGCCTCCAGCTGTCCGGATGTGTGTTCCAGGCCAAGGTGTCAGTACTTTCCTCAGGACAAGCGTCAGACCACGACTCATGACGGAGAAATCGGCGCCGGTATCTACGAGAGCAGTCACGCGGCGGCCATCAACGATGACCGAGATTTCAGCCGAAGCTTGGTCACCGTCAGAAAAACGCTGTGTGAGGGAGGTCGGACTAGGGGATCGTTCTCGCGGTCGGGTTGGGGCGTCAAGCGGAGGCGTCTCCGTTCGTCGAAAAGTCGTCGGACTTAAGGGTCGTTCAGATTGTCCAATTGAGGCGTCAAGCGAAGAAGGCGTCTCTGGGCGTCGAAAGGTAGCCGCGGCGTGGGGTCGGAGGTCGGGTCGCATGCTAACGTCGGTGAGCGGAGGATGTTCGTCATTATGTCCGGTGACGGCGGCCCTACCTCCGGGGGTCGCCGTCCTCAGTTTTCCCGGCGCGGGCTGGAGGACTGCCGGACGTAGGACTGGCGAACTGGTGAAGAAAACCGTCGAGGCGACGGTGACCTGGACTGACGTTGGGCAGTGGGTACAGGTGGGACGTTGGCCGCTAGGTACTGATCGATCTCGCGGGGTCGTTCACCATAGCGCGGCAGGGGTGCGTCGGGCGAAAAGCCGCGCAGGCCAATCCGGCGGTACGGGCAGTGACGTCGGATGTGGCCTGCTTCGCCGCAATGGAAGCACAGGGGCCTGTTGTTCGGCGTTCGCCACATGTTTGCCTTCGTGAAGGGTGGGCGGTCGTCTGGCAGCGCTGTCGTATGCGGGAATCGGTGGGACGGCGCGGTAGGGGCAGGAGAGTAGAACGCCGGCGGTGGTGGCGCAGGACTTCGCAATGTCTCGCTGCATGTCATCACATAGGGCGCTGGCGGTGGCGGCGGTGGAGTGGGCTGCACCGTGCGGCGTATCTCGTCACGGACAGCCTCCGAGATGGCGGTGACACTAGGAGGCTGCTCCACAGAGCGAAGCTTCTGCAGCTCTTCGCGAACGATGCTCCTGATGAGCTCTCGGAGGGAGGTGTTCTCATCCCCGGGCCTCGGCATGTGGCACTCCACAGCAGTGATGTTTGAGGAACGGCCGTAGTGCGCAAACCGCTGCTGCAGGGCGCGCTCCATGCCTGCCGCCTCCTTTGCAAAATCGGCGACTGTAGCCGGAGGATCGCGCACGAGCCCAGCGAACAATTGCTCCTTGACGCCCCGCATCAAATGGCGCACCTTCTTGGCTTCCGACATCGAAGGATCAGCGCGGTTGAAAAGCCGGGTCATGTCCTCCACGAACATCGCCACGCTCTCGTTTGGCTGCTGCGCTCTCGATTGCAGGGCCAATTCAGCACGCTCCCTCCGCTCGTTTCTGCTGAACGTATCCAGCAACTGGCGCCGGAAGTCTTGCCAGGTGTGGATGGCGGACTCGTGGTTTTTGAACCACGTCTTGGCGGCGTCCTGGAGGGCAAAGTAGACGTTCCGAAGCTTGCGGTCCTCGTCCCACAGATTAAATTCAGAGACCCTGTCATACCCGTTCAACCAGTCCTCCACATCTTCAAACTTGTCACCATGAAACGGCGCGGGCGTACGAGGCGAATGAAGAAGCAGCGGTGGCGAACTCACAGTTTGCTGGAAGGTCTGGCTGGCCACCGTAGAGGTCATCTTGCGGGACGGCGCGGCGAGGGGATTGTACTCGGGAGCTAAGCCTTTCAAGCGGCGGCTTGACTTGTGGACAGGTGTCGTGTCCAGGGGGTGTGGCTGAGCGCTGGAGGTTCCTGGGACCTCTTCGTACATAGATCGTACCCAGCAGCTGCACCAAAAATGTCACGGACGCCGGTAGGACGTTCAATCCCTGGCAGAACAGTACCTGGCGAGCACACTGCGCAGAGCGTAGCCGGCAGGGCCTAGCACCGAGCAGAAGAGGACGAAGTCCGGCGCGCGACAAAGGTCGAAGACAGACCGCACGGGGGAGCCGGTAGCGTGATGGCTAAACTAAGTGCGGCAATATTGTTAGAGAGGCGGGGCTGCTCCAAAGTTTACACAGAAACATCGCTCAATTTTACACATACGCAGGATTCATTCTTTAAGACTAATAATTTTGCCGTTTCATTTCCTTGTCGTCTGGCTAGCAATGGCCGCAACGAAGTTTAATCAAAACGAATATTTCATCACAATTCTTTTCAAAGCCAGCGTGAATAAATGTGGAATACGGTGCATGAAACCTATTCACCCCTCACTCGATTAATCCCACCTCCACTTTAAACTACACAGTTTTTCTGAGTTTTATTAAAATCCTTACAGGTTGTATGTGGTGGTAGCTAACCTCCAAAACTTTTTCCTTACCACTCTGAAAACAAACCTTCGTAGCTCTTACACTAGATACCGTCAGATCAATATCAGGAGAATGAAACTACAGAGGGCTGCTTTCCACATACATTACTGTTCCTTGTGCACCTCATATATTCATAACGTCATTTATAGGTAAGAAGAAGAGCAAAGGATCCAACTTCGAACCTTCGAAGACACCTTTGTGCAGCTTCACTGAACTAGATGAGACCTGTTGCATTTTTACAACCTGCCATCTATTAGGGAACTCAGACCGCTTAACCACGCTATTGCACTTCATGAGCCAAATGTCGCAATCTACGGACTGAACGGCAGTTTTTAAGCCTAAAAATAACCCTACTGTGTTCATTCTCTTTCAAAATTTTGATTAATTATTTAACGGTTTAGCAATGCCTGCTGGATGTATTTCAATTTCTAATGGCTTTTTAGATATTATGAAGCTACCCTGCCTTTAGGGGGAGAAATGCTGATAACCTCTGATAAAACTCTCGTAGAATTTCACAAACATTCTGAAAACTGATACCGGCCTGCACTTGCCAAGTTCATCATCCTCTCGAAGCTTAAAGAGTGTCGTCACTCGTGCAACCCTCCCTTCACCTAGAAAAACACCGGAAGAAAGTGTTAGATTTCTAACCTACAGTATATTGTGGCGCATCTCCCCCAAACAAAACTTTTTTTATTTTAAACATGCCCCGGCGTTGCGAAGCCTGCTCGGCTCCTTCAGGAACGACCTGCGGCAGTTTCGTTTCAAGTTATGAGCACATGGTTGGGAGCATGGGAAAGCTTGAAAACGCATGGCAGCCTTAGACTCGAGGTCTCCGGTCGTGAGTCACTGTGCCAGTTTCTGGAGGTCATGCGCAAACGGCTTCAGGTGTGTTTTCATCTTTTCATTTTGGTTTCTGTGAACGCTGTCAAAAAAGACATCAGACACGTTCGCTCTACTTAATGTTAGGAATATTGGCCAACCAGCGGGATGCCTGGTGTGGACATGATGTTTTACATCCACATCGACGTTTCACACATCCTCAGCGAAGCGTCATAAATCTTTCGCTGATCTTGCAATTTTATTGAAAGCAACCATCTGTAAGGTGGCAACTACAGTAAGCAGCTTTGGAAGACAAGTGCGTTTAAAAAGCACATATCTGAAAGGTGGGACGAGATAGAAATATAGTATCCACGCGCGCGATTGGTGTAAATCAAATATGTTTAACACTTCCTTCAGTTAAAATCTGCCGCTGAAAAAAATGTTTCTAAATTACGCCGAGAGATGACAGTGCCTGAACGACTGCGCGACAGCTCGCCCACTGGTCGCTTCCTTGGTGACAATGCGGCCCTTTTCGGCCTTTTATTTGTGTCTTGTTATATTTTGTCGTAATCGAAGTTGTGCCAATGAAGGTGCTTTAAGGTGAAACAAAGATGTGACAGGAAGGAGCGCTGAGCTGACTAATGATATTTATTGAGCGAAACGTGCACAATGTATAGGAAAGCAATGACACTGGTAATCAGATGCAGTCAACGTCACATGGTGTAAAGGGCCATAAAAGCGACAAAAGACGTAAAAAGAAAGGTGACAAGACTGAAACACGAAGAAATTTTAAAAAGAATCTACGAACAAAACGCCTGCCTTGCGGTGGAAAAGAACTTCACTCAGACTGTCCTCAAGCCGAGTAAAGTCATATAGCGGGAAACTGCCATCTGAGAGGACTTGGAACATTTGACAAATGCTGTAAGTCCGAATAAAAGACCTTTAGTATCTTTTCACTGCAAATACTCATAATGCATTCCTTTCAGTATTTCATCGTCTTTTATTCATTTTATGGCATTTCACTGCAAGTGACGTTGACTGCATGTGATTACCACTGCCACTCATTTTCTATATATTCTCTACGTTTCGCTCAATAAAACTCACTTATGAGTTCAGTTCTCTTTCTTGTCTCATCGTTGTTTCGCATTCAATGTTCTTCACTCTCATTGTTTCACTTACGTCAGATTGTATCAAGTAGCCCAGTAAAAAGATCTACTAGTTACATTTTATTTCAATCTTTTTTTTTTCAATGGAACCTTCTTACAGGTATATTAGCAGTTTGTACTGCTTACCTTCATACCGAAACGCAGTAAGTGCGTATGTCGGCGCACAATATGAACCCTTGTTGCAGCGAAGGCTAGTCGAATTGCAAATAGGCTTGTGCGGCAGCTCTTGTCTGCACATTAAAAATAGACCGCTCTCTCGGCACGAGCACCTACGCCCTTCTTTATAAACCGCGCACAGGCGCGCACCTGAGCAAGATCTAGCTAAATCATGTATTCAGAACTGCGTCACAAAATATGGGCGCAGGCTAAATGTGGGTCTCTGCTCAGTGCCTCGGTGAGTGAATATGGGCTGAATACAACTCTTCTTACTACTAGTAAGGTCGAAAGCACTCTTGCAAACGTATGTTCTGTGCTCCGGTGACATTTGTCGGACGTAATACAGAAATCAGGACTTGGCCCTTTCTTGCCCTGCTCAGGAGGGTAAAAAAAAAAGAACTTGAGCATAACGGCCTCCTGTGTAAGCGAACGGAATGCCAAACGAGCTTCACTGTAGCCTCATAATACATTTACCGTTTTCTCTTCTGTTGAAACAAATAGAATAACCCAGTATAGCTCCTCAAACTACCCACGTGCGTTATTTGAATAATACAGTTGCCTTGCTTTGTCCGCCCTCGGAGCGGGAATGCATCGCGAACTGAGCTTGCCCAGAAGAATGAATACGGTTTCGGTGTAGTTGATCTTCGAGCTTGCAATATTTAAACAGGGTCGACTGACGGGGCTTACAGAATAGAAACTGGAATCTCTCCGGTAGACAGAGATGCATCAAAGGTAATTAGGTTTCGTTAGATTAGCCGAATTTTCCTCTAAATCCTGATTATCCTATGCCAATATACCCGCGCGAAATGAGATATTGTAGAATAAAAGCTTTACTTGTTTGCGGCTAAAATTTTATCATTATACTTTAGCTCATGTCCCTGTTAGCTTGCTTACAGAATATAAACTGGAATCTCGCCGGTAGACAGAGATGCATCAAAGCTAATTAGGTTTCGTTAGTCTAGCTGGATTTTCCTCTAAATCCTGATTATCCTATGCCAAAATATCCGCGCGAAATGAGATATTGTAGAATAAAAGCTTTACTTTTTTCGGCTCAAATTTTATCATTATACTTTAGCTCATGTCCCTGTTAGCTTGCTAATCAGCGCAATTATGTTCGTTTTTCTTTTGATCACATCATCGTCAATTAATTCATCAACCTTACTGCGTTCACTGTCCATTACTCGAGAAAAGCATATCGCCATATCTCTCAAAATAATCCTGTACTCTACCAGTTGCGATCACTTTATTCCGGCAGATTTGCCAATCTCTCATACAGCTTGATCTTTCAAACCACCTGTCAGAACTGGATCAAAGAAAGCATAGACGTGATTCTCTTGAATATCGGTAGGTAATTGTCAGAAGACGATTGACAAGTTGTTACTAGAAGCACAAACGGAAATAACGCACTTTTATTTGCTGTTCATTCAACATCATTATCAGTGTTATTAGGACAACTGCAGAGAAAAGGCCTCTCCCATGTCTTTCCAATTAACCCTATCCTGTGCCGGCTGCGGCCGCCGTATGATCGCCAACTTCGAATTCTCATCCGCCCACCTATCTTACTGCCGCCCCCTACTACGCTTGCCTTTCCTTGGAATCTAGTGATCAAGCTGAGATCCTGAGTATGAAGCAGGCCGATAGCCTTCATGTTTGTGTAGGTATGCTTGTGTGGAGCGCGATCAACAACAAAACATAACGTGCGCAGGTCGCCTACCCCCCTCCCCCCCCTTTCCGTCCATTGCTCCGATTAGCTCTTAAAAAATTTATTCGGAGCAATTAGTTTTAAATGCTCCGTACGTTTCTTAGGCATAAGAGCACTTTTCTTCACCCCTATTTTGCTATTAGGCGCTGTATCCTAGTTACCTAATGTGTTAATTTGGACAATTCAAGGCATAAACGATCACGAGATGTTTTGTGCCAGATCACCTTGAAATTATAATTACCATCTGAAGCCACTGTACTTTTTCAAGTATAACGTTGAAGACGGCAGTTATATTTCTTAGTGGTAAGGGTGCTTCAACATGGCTGTTTTTGGTCTTAGGAGCACGCTTTCGCTGCGTTTGGTCAGTTAATGCTCATCGCACGTTTCTAGAGGAGAAAATACTTATAAACCCTCCTTAACCGCCTTCAACATTGGTGATGCTTTATTGTATCGTGTGTGGTTATTATGGACGATACCACTTCAGGCATGACCACTGACAAACGTAACCGTCTGTGAAGCACACGACCAGGTATGCCTCTCTGATAGACACTAAATATCGCCTTATATTTGCCAAGGTCAGCTTCGATGGTACGATGTATTACGCCAAGACCACTCACCGGAGCAGCATTTTTGACACAGAATGCAAGGCGTTCCACACAGACTCTACATCAAGGAATCACCGAATTCCCTAGCGCCGCATGTATTTCTAATTGCCGACAAGTCAACGCTGGCCTTTGCTGCCTCTGTTACAATAAACTACAAGTCCCTTAATTGGCCCAATCGAAGCCTAAAGATTTTGAACTATTCTTTAGTTTTACGCCCTCAACTTACGCTTTCTACGTAATCCTAATAAAAAAACCAAAAGAGATTACAAGAACAATGTATATTAATCTTGACTGTACGGGCTTCCTTAATGTTGACGTTACGGTAAATCAAAACAGGTTGTGAAGTCTCAGTTAAAGAAAGCGCGAAAGTTTTGTAACGTGCTTCTGGATATTTAAGTGCGTGGTGCACTAGCAACAAATGTCTTTGAATTTATCTGCTCTCCCGTATACTGTGTCTGAACTGCTAGGCAATAGGAGACACGCAAATAGAATTCCAATTTTTGAGCTTTACGTAGTTGTTAAAAACAGCTTTGGTAAAGACGCAGTCGTTCCTTGTCTATGTACCCTTAACATTGGGTTGTGAAGGGATCTTACTTTTATCCGCTACAATCAAAACAATTCGAACATTTCTTTTCACATTACAAGACTAACTGAAAGGATATCTTACATTAGAGGCATGTCAATGTCCAAAATACGGATGTCACCGCAAAAAGCTCTTGTCCCGGCTAGAAGGCGTGTCCCAGGATGTTAGGAAGAGAAAGAAAAAATAGAGAGAAGCGAAAATAGTTTGTCTTCTCTCTCAGACCGAAGGAATCTCCGCGAACACAGCACTAGGAGTTACAAGACCTAATGGCCTGTGAAGGTGCCAATAAGGTACGATTTTAGTCTCGTGTCGATATCTCACTTCCCAAAGACAATAAAAAGCGAAAAAAATAGAATCGATCAAGCGTGAGGTAATGCGAGAAAAAAAAATGCCTGTTCTCTCCGCATTGTTTCTTTTTGGCTGGCGCGATACGGAAGAACGGAAGAAGAAAACGCAAGGAAAACAGGAACGCGGTAAACGGGCGCCAAAAGGACCGGCGCGATTGTGACGAAGATGAACGAGAAAAACAAATGTGTCAGAAATAGGAAACTGACGTTCGGCCCGGACGAGATAATAGCGCGATTCGACTACGCGCCAGCCCTGCAGCGTTGCTTTAGGCGCTCGCATTGCTGCTATCGACGCATCGGACTTCTTTCCTTAGCGTTGGATCTCAGCACACTTTGGTTTTTATTTCTTGTTGACCCCGTGTTCCTGCGTTCTTACGACGCTCCGCTCTGCCCTCAGAGCTTCCTTTATTACGGTCGCCGAGGCATACTTCTCGCCCTTGCTTTCGCGCTTTCCGATTCGTTCTTTTGCCCCGGCGCCTCCAGCAAGTCTGCCTCTTTAGTTCCATGTGTCTGGAGGGATGCCAAATAAGTAGGCGATCGCTAAGGAAATAGTTTAACTCTGGTGGACTTACTTTACTAAAATAGAACAATTTTAGACGTTTTCTTTTTTGTTTTCGAATTCGAACGTTTATTATGTTTATCATTAAGAATCCGAGGCTCCGTAGCGCTACATATCAAAGTTGTCGACATCGTTCTAACACAATCTTTGAACAAATCGAAGGAAGCATTTCACATGACTTGAAGTTGTTGCTTGACTGCGGGAAGTTGCCGAACTCAGTTCAATATTACAGGGGTAGCCGAGAGTAAATTTTTCAAGTTGGATTAACGTCCAGTCTTAGCCTGTGGACAAGTGCGGTTTAAAACTTGCGGTATCTCTCATTACTGTGGATCAAGAAAGTTGTGAAAAGTTTTCTTTTATAATAGTGAAAATCTGCGTCTCCAGTGGAAACCTGCGTCTCCAGTGGCAATCCGCAAAAAATGAAACACCATACTCCAATTCAGAAGCACCTCCATGGGTTAAGGCTCATTTTCGCGAAAACCTATTTTTTATTTATTCACACTGTTAATGCCCCCTCTAACGACGATGGTCATCACGGGGAGAGAAAACATATACACAAATGTTATATAGCAGAGCTTCGAAAGCTAGAACATAGAATCAGGCACATGCAGAAGCTTCCTAGTTTCGGAGCGAAGTGAGAACTTGTGGGCCTCATTGAAATAGGTTTCTCAAACAAGTAATGAATATAGTCCTCAAATTTTGAGATTGTGAAGCAAAGCTCAATAATAACGTTTTCTTCCATGTCACCGGTGGCTTCACGAATGCAGTCGGAAATTTCACGTCTTCAAGCGTTGACTTTAAATCTTGGAGAATGATATATTGGTATCGCTCCTTTACCGAGTCTATATCTTACAGAAACTAGCAGGAAAAAAGGCACATACGCTCTATAATCTCACAGATTCTAAAAGAACATAGTCAGTAATTCATGACAGCGCCAGGCAGGGCCGCTAAGCCTTACGTCCTATATAATTTTTTTTTTCGGCATCCACTCTGTTATTCCCTTCATTTTTATGTCACGGATGAAGTCAGCGCTCTAATTTCTGGAGTTCAAAGCCAGCAGCCGCGTGGAGGCAGCCAAGAACTAGAAGCGCTTGTCTCAAAATCCTCCTAATGATCGCAGCTCTGAGGTAGGAGAGGGTAGGAGAGTGTGGCCGCCTCATAAAGCTGCGTTCTTGCGGTATCTAGACTGCACTAGTTGGGGCAATTTCGCAAAAACAGAAAGAATGAAAAGGCGCAGGGACAGTACGCTGCAACCAAGAAAGAGTAGAAAAATAGCAGGCATGTCTAGACGGCGACTTAACGAAACAGCTGCGCGAGGCGCATATAAATCTCTTCATTAAATCACGTCGCAAGAACTAGGAAGTTTACACAGTGTGTTTTTTCGTGACAAGAAGAACCTATCGCAGCCGTAATATCCACATTCTTAGCGCCGCCCGAGGCTAAGTAATAAATGGAGACTCTAGTAAGAGCTTAGGGGGTTAGAATGAAGGCACTCTGCGCAGTAATATCAGCTCCGGAAGTGCCGACGTCTATCAACTTCCCCGGTCAGCGGCTAGAGTGCGGATCAAGCCCCGGCCGCGGGTCCATTATATTATGAGGCCAACTATCCACTCCGCCGTTCCACTAATGGCAATTCTCCGAAAGCGGCAACGCGATATCGCCAGAGCGCTTCGGAATGATGAGAGAACTTGGCTAATGATGAAGGTCCCGTACGCTAGGCTGGAAAGTGACGAGCAGAAAGTAAAAACACACGAGGCATGGAAGGGTTCAGCCGTTTCGCGATAACGCTTTGGATAATATCGCCCGTGATGGCCTGTATGGATATGGAGCTGTGTTGGTCGCGGTCTTTCGGCAGCCACCGACGTAATTGATGAAATACGCTGCAGGTTATGGCGGAAGCGCAATTTGCCGGGAGTGGTGCTTGCGAAATCTTTCGTCGCCACGGATCTCCTTAGATCACGCTAAAACAAATAATTTGTTTCAGATAATGCTCATTGGCGCTGATGATGCGCAATGATCTTTAATTTTGTCATCGCAACCTGACTATTTGGCGTCGTATATCGCCCCATCGAGTATTTTCCACACTAGGTCGCTTTGCTTTCTCTTATATTATTTTATGTTATGAAGCCACATTTCAATAAAGGCCTGGAATAGCCAAAGGTGCGCTTGAGAGGCTGTGCTTAAAGTGGGAGTATCAAGAATATTTCAAGCAATCCCAGCCCACGTCGTTCAAAGACGTAACTTTCCATCAAGGATACAATTCCACCATAAATAAGCCCTTACCTACCAAGGGCACGCAAAGTTATTAAGCAACTTAGTTCGGTTTAAGCAAACATAGGGCCAATTTCTAATTGTTTTACTGAGAAGTATTTCGTTGAGGAATTGAGTACACACAAAATGCGGACGTGTTCGCTGCTTTATTCGCATGCTTTGGGCATCTGGCAACGTTGAACAACCTTATAAGAGTATATCTTGTCACTAAACATTAATACGTAAGAATAATCGTCCCGCTAAAAAGTATGCAGGCCATCTGCTTCTTAGGCTTGTAGGGGGGGGGGGGGGGGGGAGTATTTAAGGCAACTTCGAAACCTCAGAATCTCTGGAGGCTGAAAGGGACTCAGATCCCCTCGCTTCAAGCCATGACACCTTCACTAACTCCCTAAAAGGCCCCAAGTGCTCGGTCGCCTGTTACTGAAGAGATTTAGTGAAGGCTATGCGTGAGTGCATAATACAGGATTAAATGTCTACTGTGCACGCGTGAGCATATGTACTGCCAAATTCAATTGTAATGCAGAAAAGGAAACTAAAACGCGTAAAGAAAAGCACAAAAATTTATTGTGCTGTAGAATAAATACAGGCTGGGTCTACTTACAGTCCCATCCAATGCTCTTTCGAAGTGCCGAAGTAAAAATCAGGTTCGCGAATTTTCGCTATTCCTCATTCAAAATCTCCCTATCTGTACCCAATTCACTTAAACGAAGCCGGTGCAGAAGAACAAGAATTATTAATTTCCGCCAATTTCTGAAAAATTGCCCTGCCTATTGCGAGCCGCAGCTCACAAAACACATGACTGGGTATTCAAATATTTTACATAAATTGCAAAATAATGAATGAAAAAAAATGAAATAAAGGTCGTTTCAGTAGCATCTAAGCAAGCTATGAAAACTGAAGTAAAGAAACAGAATAACTCCCGCATATGCCTCTCTACGCTTCTTTGCACAATAATAGAGCGCTCGTTGAATGGTTGTGTTCGGAAAAATTGATATTACGGTTCTAATTACTATCATAAGTTATTAACCAACTCTAATTGTCGACTTGCGGCTCATGAAGCCCGCAGTGAAGCTGACATTTAAAAGCAAACATGGGACGTCACATGCCTTACCTACGTACCGGCAGTGCCGCTCCTTTGTCTCCATGAACCATTCTTTCTTTATTCATTTGCCTTGTTTTATTCAGGTTCCTTTCCCTGCTTTAATTAACTTTGCCTAAAGTGTAAGCAATAAAGCACGTGGGAATACCCAGGGGCGAAAGAATTAAAACACGGGTTGTGAAATATCGCTCTTTATAAACGTAACAATCACAAACTCATAAATAATATATATATATATATATATATATATATATATATATATATATATATATATATATATATATATATATATATATATATACGATGTCTTCGCCAGGAGTTCTGTAGCTTTCTTTTTTTTTTTGCTCTGGACACAGAGGAACCTTCGTCCCAGGGGTAATTTGCCGGGTACGAACTTTTTCTTGCAGCGCTGGGCGAACAAAAGGGGTAAATCTTCATGGGTCCGTGATTGTGCCGGAATGCACAGGAAGCGATGTGCAGGGGTCAATGGAGCGCAAAATGACTGTTTATTGTCGGAGAAAGACAAGCACAATGTGTAGAGGCTGCTTTGACACCTACCGAAGTGCGCTGCAC
Organism: Amblyomma americanum; assembly: GCA_030143305.2. Lineage (NCBI taxonomy): Eukaryota > Metazoa > Arthropoda > Arachnida > Ixodida > Ixodidae > Amblyomma > Amblyomma americanum. The sequence continues at coordinate 39,269 of JARKHS020006222.1, forward strand.
CAACTACGTCCTTGTTCTGGCGTGTTTTGGCGCCCTTGGGCGCCGTGAGGGGGCGCTGAAGGCGTTATTGGATTTCTACGTCAGACGCGCGCTGTGGACTAAAGTCAATTAGGAAGAGGGAAAAAAAGCCTGGCAATATTCGCTGCTTGCTGGCGTCCTTACTCCACGGCTGTCCTTTTCTGGTCGTCCGAAAACAAGCAGGCAACGTCCGTCGTGACGTTGTTGACGCTGAAACTTTCTTAGATTGAGTGTGACAGCAAATGAAGTCCAGCCTTGGCGACTCGTCGGGCACCCAAGGGAACTCCTTGGCGTCCACACACACTTCCTCGAAACAGCTACTCCAATCTCATATTTTCTTTCATGGCGTCAACCTCTTGTTTGCGTTCTGTCTTCGTCTGTTTTGCTCGACTACTGCGTCGTGCATGTATAAAGAAAAACTGCAATGTCCTAAAGAATATACAGTGAGATAATCAAACGCACGTGTCTAGAGAGAGATGCGCGATATTTACCTAATCATTCTTGGTTTTATGCTCGTTCGTGTACTAGCAGCTTTATTTGACGGAAAAACTTAGACTTTATGTTTATTCTGCTGCGGCTACAAGCCCGTCGCTTCCAATCAAGTTCCGAAAGAGGATTTTTACGCTTTACGGTCAGCAAGTTTAGCCAATCTTCGCTCGAGCAAACGGTTCGCCAAACATTCTTCTTCTCTACCGCTCAACGCCTGGCAGTGGTGAGTGGCACAAAAAAGCAGCGTGAATAAAAGTAGTAACTTAATGAGATTTTTTTGTCTTAATGTATGAAAACGCTCGAACATGACTTTTGTTTTTATATCCTCGTTGAGGCAAACTTGAATGATTATATGTCTGCACTGCGCCGTCCGAGAATAAGTTCTCATGACGCGTTAATCTTGGGCGAGACAGCTCATCCTTCTTGAAATTATTCTTTTTAGAAACGATTTCAGGCACTGCGAGCGCTAATTAATCCTCGTATACAACGAACAGTAATTATAAATGTAGAGCAAGTAAAAACATGCTAAAGTATGAAACATCTTTCAAGCAACCACCTCAAGCCAGGCATGCAAAGGGAAAGTGGTGAACAGTTTTTAAAACGGTCTCCTTTGCGTTTTCTGGCAGCACCGCATTGATTTGAGCGAGTGTTTTGTTTGTAAGCTTTAAAGCGAAAGCATCACATGCGACATCGGCAACGAAACTCCGTGCCGGCTTTGACCGGCAGCAGTGTGCCCCAAAACCTCAGATGACGTCACTGTGGAATAAAAAAAAGATAAAATTTCTTCGCCAGGTGCGGGGGACTGATGCCACAACTTTCAGATTAAGAGACGATCACGTTTTCCATAGGCCACAGAAAGCGTTCATTCTTGCCTATCGAAGGGGGAGTCTAGTATACGCCTTGCCTTACGGCTGTATGCCATTGTGTTCGTGTGTCACTAGAAAGGAAGAAAAAAAAATAAATATAAAGAAAAAATAGAAAGTAAATAAGAAAGACTGTTTTGAATTCAAAACACATAAGTAGTCGTAAGTACCCACCGTAATTTTTACAAGCTTGAGTACTTTTAAAAGGCTCAAACACGCTGATTTGTTTATATAAGGAAATGCTGTAAGAACAATTCGTGAAAACAACACACTGCAAGCAGTGTTGAATAACGGTGCAGGTTCTTGAAGTGCAACTCCACGTTTTTTTCTGCGTCGTCTGCTTTTGCAGAAACTTTCACGGTAAAAAGAACCGTGGAAGTCCTCTTACAGAAGCCAAGACTCTGGGCCTTTTGTTTAAAGTTTCAAAACAAAAGAGTGCGGTCAAGGCGCTCCTGACGCTCTTAAAGGACTCGGGGTTGAGTTCTCGGCTGTAAACTTTGAGCTTTAAGTGTGCGCCCTCTGTCCCCTTGTCATAGTGGTTGACGAACACGCGAAAAACTAACTTTATTCCACTATTTCTTTCCTTTATTTTCTTTTTTGTTTTCTTCCCAATGCGTAGGGTAGCCCACCGGGAATCGCCTAGTCATCGTCCCTGCGATTCCGTCCTTCTGTTTCTCGCTCTTTCTCTTTCACGGTACATTCTCCTCAGTTCTCTAGTCCTTTCCGCCAAATTTAACGGTGGGGCAGTGTTTTGTTGCAGCTGAAATGATTTCTATATCTTCGATTTAATGACCTGAATCGAGCTGGTTTCTGCGGGAAACCTTCCGTGTTTTATGTCACTATTTGCACGACTTTAGATATTTGAACACTGTTGAAGATAAAATTTGTAACTGGTTTTTCGTTGTTTCAGACAATCAATTACCCAAGCACTCACTTGAACTGGCCAGTTAAGCCAATCAACTGTTTTGTTTTGTTTTGTTTTGTTACCGAATCCGTGGCATCATAGGACGGTCTCTCGTGACGTCATCGTTTGGTCGAAACCTAGTTTTGTTTCCTAGTTTCTGCTCTCTTTAAACACTTCTACTTGCTAGTGTGAAAAAAAGTTTGTTGTACCAGAGTGAGGACACTCTAAAAGATTGTTATATGATTATTAACTAAAAATTTTGGAAAAACCACCAAAGTTGGGCTTTAAGGGCACAGGGTAAGGTAAAATTAGAAAAAAACCGTTTTTTTTTCTTTTGGAATTTTAGAAGTTCAATTCTTTCTACACATGTTCCATGATCGCACTTTCCTCAGAAAGCCATATTTACGGCTGAAAAACGCTTTTTCCGAAACCAAGTAGTGAGCGGCCACGCCCCCTTTTAGGATTAACGTCAATTTTTTCAACCAAAAGTCCACCACCTGATTTCAAAACTTGTCTAAAATCAGCTACATATAAAAAATTGTCTGGCAAACTATTGTACAGCTCCTCTTTTTTAGCCAAGACAATCCTAAGACGCTTTGCACGTTTTTTCCACGTTTCTGCAACCTTCATGCAGCTGCGTCCGAGTGCTATCCCTTTCGATCAGTATTGTAAATTGTGCCGGTGTTGGTTGCTGCTGATAAGATGAGATGCCCAGGGCAAAGAAGGCCTTCGTCAGGCGTGAATTCACGGCAACCGCTACGCTCATCGTGAAAAACCAAAGGATGTCCACGACCAAATGAGATCCCGAACGCCGAACGCGCCAGCTCCTCGACATCGAAGCTTTCAAGATTTTCTCTGTGCTTCCAGGAAGAGGATGTGCTACAGAGCAGCAGCCAATATGCCTTAATGGACATGGACGGCATTTGTGCCGCAATTACACAGATTTGTGTGTGCAGAGAGTGCGGTGGAAGTGTTGAGCTCATCGAAATTGTGACAAAACGGGTAGGTGTTGCAAGCGTTTACAGTTTGAACTGTGAAGTGTGTAGTGCCGCACAACGATTTGAGACGTCGAAGAAAACTACTTCTGGCCTCTATGAAGCCAACCTCAGGTTAGTGTATGCCTTGAGGTCCATTGGTAAGGGAATGGCTGCAGGAAATATACTCTGTGCTATGCTAAACCTTCCTAAGCGCCGACAAAATTTGCGAAATACAATCAAGAGCTTCTAGGTCACATCGAAGCTGCTGCTCAGGAGTCGATGAAAAGGGCAGCTGACGAAGCTGTGCAGCTGAATGAGGGGGATAAATACATCGCAGTTGCTCTTGATCGGAAGCTGGCAGAAGCGAGGCCATACATCCAATAACGGCATTGTCTCTGCGACCAGTGTAGACTCTGGAAAGTGCTGGATGTGGAGGTTTTGTCTAAACGTTGTCCAAAGTGCAGCATCAAGGGTACAAACAGTGACCCCCTTCATAGAGAGGTGTGCCAAAGCAACTACCAAGGCACCAGCGGTGGAATGGAAGTCGCAGGAGCACTGAAAATTTTCGGCAGGAGTGAGGAGCTTCACGGCGTTCGATACGTCAAATACCTTGGGGATGGTGACAGCAAGGCTTTTATGGCTGTGAAGGCACAAATGCCATATGGTGATTCCGTTGAAATATCCAAGGTTGAGTGCATAGGGCACGTGCAAGAAAGGATGGGCACAGGTTACGAAGGCTAAAAAAAGGAAACAAAGCAGGAAAACTCTCTGATGGAAAGAGCCTCTCGGGCCGAGGCCGACTGACTGATGCAGTAATAGACAAGCTCCAGACGTACAATGGTTTGGCCATCAGAAGAAATGTAGGAAACCTGGATGAAATGCGAAAGGCCGTTTGGGCAACCTTCTTCCACTTATCGGCCACAGACGATGACCCATGCCATGGACTTTGCCCAAAGGGACCTGATACGTGGTGTGCCTTGAACAGAAGTTAGTCAGAGGGCAAGCCATTTTTCCACAAGGAGAGTTTGCCTGCATCTGTCTTGGATGCTATCAAACCCATTTATAGGGAGCTATCGAAGGCTGAGCTCCTAGAGAAGTGCCTGCATGGGCGAACTCAAAATGCAAATGAGTCGTTCAACCATGTTGTTTGGGAACGCGCGCCAAAGAATGTGTTTGTTAGGCTTCGGACCCTACGGATGGCAACACTGGATGCTGTTCTTTCATTTAATGATGCTAGCATCGCACGGGCCAACGTTTTGAAGGCGTGTGGATTGAACCCAGGGAGCAACACCATCAAGTGGCTGAGGGACGCTGACCATAAGCGCAGTACTTTGCGGACCGAGCAACACGACAGCTTACAAAAGAGGCCCGACAGTCAAAACGACAAGCCGAAAAGCAAAAAAATGACGGCGACAGTGACTACGAAGCAGGGGGCTATTAAACCAATTACTATGGAGGCGTTTCTGCGAATAAAAAATGGTTTTTCACATCTTTTTTCTCTTTACGCTCTATTATCTCAAAACAGTGTTTTTTCTTACAAAGGTACCATTATTTCCAATGCCTTTCAAGACAGACGGCTGATCTTTTTTTGCAATCATCTACATAAGTGTTGCCAACTACTGAACTAGAATTAAGCAATTTCACTGAGCAGTTATTCTGTTATGAATTTTGAAATGCGCAAAGAAAGGCCAGATTTGTGTACTACCGGAAAAATTTTATTAAAAATCAAATTTTCAACACATTTCAAATATTCTAGTTCAGTAAAAAGAGCACAAAACTTGGCAAACAATGATATATGTATTATTAGGCTACTGTTATTAGTTAGTGAGGAACATGCACCTCAACATGGCCTAAAATGCATGGGAAGTATAGGGCTTACCCTGTGCCCTTAAATACCCGAGAACACTTGCATCCTCAATCATACGGAAGAGCGGCATTCTTTTTTTGAGAAATAGTCAGTTCCTCGCAAAAACTTGAAGGTTTGAAAAGTTCCCCTAACTGTGTGGTAGTCACCTCATCAAGAGAGATAAGCTGCATATGTCATGAACTGCTGACCAACAAATTCATAATGCAGACAAGACTGGCTTGTAATGTAGGACGTAATTCAGGGCCCGCAAATCCACAATTACGAGAACCAATCACACAAAAGAGCTGTCACGATGGCTCAGTGTTTATGGTGCTCGAATGTTGACCCAAAAGACACGGGTTTCATGCTGGCCGCGGCGCCCACATTTCGATGGAGGCAAAGTGCTTCAGGCCCATGTGCTGTGCCATGTCAGTGCGCGTTAAAGAACCCCAGGTGGCCGAAATTAACCGTAGACCTCCACTACGGCGTCCCTCGTAGCCTGAGTTGCTTTGGGACGTGAAATCCAGTGAAACCAAAACAAAACAGAACAAGGCTAAGAAGCTGGTTTTCAACAAGCTATTTAAGCTAGAAAATTGCATCGTCAATTAAGGAGCAAAGCGAGCTTATGTCGAGGGTACTTTCATGCACGGTTTAAGCTATTCTGAGCCGAAATGCAGCTCTGCAGGCTGCGATAAGTGCACGCGTTTGCGTGAGGGTTTTGCAGGGGTTATGGTTTAGCGGTGTGGTTCAGCGTAGGTGGGTAGTTAGACCCCTGGTAATGACGTCGGGTGGGAGGTAATAACCGCTGCCAGCGCATAGGCTGATCGCAGTCTAGGTGGAGGCCTTTTAACGATGCAAGCTGTGGCGCAGCAGCGGCTCTATAGTGCACAGACTGCAAATGGTGGAGCAAATAAACCTTGCCTCGTCGCTGTGTTGGGCGAGATACGTAGCCTGGGAAGGATATGCCCGGCAAAGAGACAGGCGTACTTCGTTTAACCTTCTAGGGTAACTAGATATTCTTCGGGCTATTTGAGCCGCACTAGCATTTCTGCAGGTCAATATTGCTAACACCTTTCAGGCGCCACGGAGGATTTTTTCAAGAGTTGCATAATCAGCATTCAGGAATTGGAGGTCTGCAGTTATCTTGAAAAACCAGCGGCACAAATCTTCAAAAATTCCGGCAGACTTGAAAATCTGTTTAAATTCTGGTAGCAGAAAAGCTTCACATAGATATGTGATGTCGAAACGAAAAAATGGACATATTCTCCTAACCACATCCTGAATGCTTTTTTTTCTATGACTATACTTCACATTTTTTACTTTGTACAGCTGACATTGCTCTAGAAACACGCTTCAAAACGTAAAGAAGTGTGCACAGGAGAACATTTCCGACACACTATTCCAGTTAACGTTGCAGAGCTGTTTTGTGTGTTCATCGTCCGTTGATATGTATTAACAGTGTGGTCATGCATTGGCCCTCAATGAGGTAATTTCACTTGACAAGTTTACAGCATTAGGTTTTCATTGAATTCCTAGTATACAACGTGTAGGCATTTCAGGCTCTGTTTGCCTATATTGAGAACGCAACGTAAGCGAATAAAAGAATAATGATGTTTATTGGAGCCAAGAAAGAAGTCTGATGATAAGAAAAGTATGTAAAGGAGCAGCCCGAAGAGGCGGCATGGTAACGAAAGCGAGCAGGAGGTAAATAAAAGGCCACATCAGCTACAGCTTTTGTTACGGTAGCTACATTACGCTAGCTAGCATTGCGAGCCTTCAGCGTGGCGGCGCCGCCACGTGGTTAATCACGTGGTGCGTGTTTGGTCACGGGGTGCGGAGGAGCTGCCGGCGGCGCGGTGCGCCGGCGAAACCGAGGGGGGTGGAGGAGTTGAGAGAGGGAGAGAGTGAATCACGTTCAGGGATGAAGATGAAGAAGGAACGCCCAGCGAAACGGAGTGGCGGCATTCCAGCCCGTTGATGTGTGCCCTTTTCTGATGTCATCCGCACTATATGTAGCGTACAAAACAACTGGTCGCTGCTTCGGGCACTGCTGCATAACAGTCGACGATGGGCAGGGGTTGCTTCACATTAATCAGAACAGGCCAGCAGACAGCGCTCATTCCAATAGAAGAAATTGTCAACACACCTTTGCCCTCGCATGCTTTATCGTCTCCTTCCACTTCCGGTACAGAAGCGCGGGTCTGTCGAAGCTCTCGTGGCAGCAATAAAAATCAGCAATGCTGTGCAAGCCAACCTTCACTGACGTCACAGTTTCTGAAGTTCTGATTTTCCATTGCCTGCGACAGCGTCATTTGCCTAGGGGAAATACAGGCATTTTGCTCTAGCCGCAGAGAACTTTCCTTTTGGCATGCATTCCGCCTAGCAGAGGGCCGGCCGCATAAAGAAAAGAAACATTGCCACTAAAACAACTGGTGCTCTTACATGCTATTGTGCTCATTGCAGCATTCCTTCTTTCTTATATTTGTGGAACGAAACTAGACTCAGTGTGAAAATAAATAAAGTTACGTGTTTCTCTTCTCTGCGCCGCTCGGGTATCCGTTGGATAAACGCGATCACATCGTTGAAAAGTATCCGTGCATTGAGGAGAAGCTAACACCGTGGCATTGTTTAGCACTAGACCATTGCTGACAGTCCATTTGTACACCTACTGTTCTGATGTTTTGCGGCATTTTATTTCCTCCTAGTGCACATGTTAATTGAAAACGATGTTTTCTGATCAATACCACGCAATTTTATCGCAAGCGTTTGCCGCTGATTAAACAAAATGTTTGTGAATTGTTGCGCCTCGAACAGGTGGCGCCAGCCATACACCACACGGCGACTATTTTGTTCGCAGCTCATGGAGATAAGTCTTGGTGCAGCCGACGCCTTTCTCGCATGCTGTTTCTTTCAATGCAACACTAATGTGCCTTCAATAAAGCAAGTTCGGCAGACAGAATTAACAAGAATTAGCCACGACGCGCTCCAACCATTGCACCAAGTCCGGATATTGCATGCAAGAGTTGCGGCTTTTCCTCAATATTTTGTAGCTTGAGGGAGCAGTATGGCGGGCCTACTCGCAAGTCTATGTACTGTACAGTAGTTTAATCGAAACCAGCACATCGCGCCGAGCCACAGCAGGCAGGAGAGAGCGAGCGGTTAGGAGGGATAGGCGCTAAGTTCGGCGGCTTAGTGGGAGCGGGATCCTCTGCCCTTCACCCTCTTTGTCTCCAAACACCGAAGACTGAGCAACCTTGTGAGCAACCCTCTCGTCCTGAATGGGCAGCTATGAGGCAACATTTGTGAGTCTTGTCGTTATAGTAGATGGCGCCACCAATCCATGCAGGTAGTGTTTCGGTAATAATTATTTTACATATGTTTTCATGCAGTTTGCGCACTGCTAACAAGCTTTCTCACACTACAGGAGAAATGTTCTGGAAATAAAAATGGAATTCAAAGGGCAGAAACTGAAGGCATTGAGCGAGCGACGACTCAGACCACTGTGTCCAGAATGGCTCCCTATGCAACAGGGGTGCCATTTCCTGATATCATGGTTTCTTTTGAAACCAGGATGACGGACCTTGTCGCCATTCTTAATATATATTCACTCTTCTTGAATTTAAGAGCAGAAAAAATTTTAGAGCATCACAACTTCTTTTTAGCGCCACCGTGCGTGAAGGTATAAGGCTCCCGAAGGCACAGTGTACTAGAAAGGTAAAGCTACTTTGTTGTTCTAGAACACTATACCTTAGGCCAATGCTGCCATAGGAGATATAACTAACTTTTACGGCTAATTTCCCAAAAGCGGCGCTCTTCTGACGAGTGTGGGACTTGGCGCCTGCAAGACGGTCAAGAAGCTTCTTGGACGAGTTTAAAAATTCGCGTTTTATGTTTCGTGTAGGTGCTAGTTCTGAATGTCATAAATTGGCAGTGTCAACTGGGCACTTCACTTCAAATAAGGATGTTTTGAGAGCAGATATAGACGATTGGAAAGAGGTGATATCATACGAGAGATGCTTCGCAGCTCTAATTTGTACCCTCCAAATGCGCAGGAGTGGAGAGCAAAAATGCTGAACTCTGCAAAAGTTCCAGTGACTTTGCAGACCGATGGATGGACTGACGGACGAACAAAACTGAATGGTGGGCAGGCAGGCGGGACACCGGATGTTGTAGTCATCCCATTTGAACCACAGTTGATCTGCGCTGTGCATATACTGTCACATTACCTGAGAAATTAAAGTCGCTGTAATAAGAAACGCAAGACGTTTCTTATTACAGCGTATTGTTTAATAAGTGTTTGTGCTCATCTAATTTATGCCATTTCATGGTTTTTTTCTTCGCATGTTCTCGGCTATATTACCGCGGTTTCTGCGACGATCGTGGATTTTTTTCTATTTGCCTTTTACCTCTACGGTACTGTGGTGTTGCTTGTGTTTACGTCTTATGTGTTATGTCTTATATCTGTCTTATGTCTGTGCGTCTTATGTCTGTGTGGAGGCTGACCTTGCATGCGCGCTCGGTGGCGACAAACACTTGGACCTTGAGCTGAGGGCAGCACCCAGGATGCTAACAGCAGCCCATTTCGACAAACAAACCCTCCTCCTCTCAATTTCTCTCTCTATCTTGCTCTCAGCGCTGTGTTTGCGTGTTTGCTTTCAAGATTGCCTCCGCGAGGTTTTCTCTTATAGGTCTCAGCTCTGTTTCAGCGAGATAAGTTGGAGATTTGTTGCGGATTTTTGTGAAAGCGGAAAGCCTATGGTGTAATAATCCAGCTCGGAAAACTTGGCAAAACTGCCCAAGTACCCTCTTTTCCCCTTAGTTTTTCTTTGCAGTTTTGGGCCACCTCACATCCCGTTTATTTGTTTATTTTTACCGTTTTCGACCTACATTCCTAGTGTGCACGAAATATGCTTCTTTACACTAGGAATGCGCACACCGGAACATATTTTACGACAGTGCTTTAAAGTGCTCTGAGTCTTCTATAGATTATTGGTTCCGCCTGCTGACGTGTACTTTGTCAGAATTGCGGGAGCATACTAAACAAGGATTGCGTTTCTCTGTAGTTGGGGCATTTGAAGCTTCAGAAATTGTACAGGAACAAAATTAGGAAGTTATGTCCAAGTCACAGCAGTTTCCTCTGACTTACAAGAAAGTAAGAAAAAGCCCGCCTCGTGTTCTAAATGCGGAATTTAACTCTTCGAACGCAGGTCGAGCTGAACATGCACAACACAGATATTCTACAGTACAATGATGGCACCCGCCGCGGTGGCTCAGTGGTTAGGGCGCTCGGCTGCTGATACGGAGTACCCGGGTTCGAACCCGACCGCGGCGGCTGCGTTTGGATGGAGGCGAAACGCTAAGGCGCCCGTGTGCTGTGCGATGTCAGTGCACGTTAAACATCCCCAGGTGGTCGACATTATTGCGGACCCTCCACTAGGGCACCTCTTTCTTCCTTCCTTTTTTGACTCCCTCCTTTATCCCTTCCCTTACGGCGCGGTTCAGGAGTCCAACGATATACGAGACAGATACGGCGCTATATCCTTCCCCATTAAACAATTATTATAATTGTTTTATAATGCAATGATGCATGCAGATTGAGTAAAACAAAGAAAGAGCGGGAAGCAAAACAAGAATGCAGGATGTCACATGCACGTCTATGGCAATTTACTTTAACCGCTTTACACAGAAATGCGGACGCTATAATACGATTGCCGCTACGATATGTTGAATGGCGCAACGCTGTTCGAAAAACAGGGAAATGGAGTTTAGTCCATGCGCAGGTTTCTTCACAAACCGTCGTGGCGAGATCAAAAAGCGCTCTTCTGTCGACCGCTTCTCGATTTCTTTGACAATGCACTAGTTTTTTCCTCTCTATTCTTTTATTTCCAGCTTATTGACGACGAGGAGCTTTTGCCACATCGCTTCAAATATTATGTGGAACAGGGGAATGGAAATACCATTTCTACCCCGTCGAGATCAAAGGTGACGACTGTTAAAGGCCTCGGACGCCTCCGTGTTCCCGTGCACTGTGAAATATTCTTTTTTTAGTTTTATTTGCTGCAATCAGTTGTAGGAACTGTTTGGTGTAGAAAAGTCGCTCTTAGTTGTCTGAGGGCGGTATTGGCAGGGGCCGATGCACTGCTATAAATATAAATTAACTCCGCATGAGCGTAAACAACACGCACGCACACATGCTCAAAAAAGAAACAACTAACTTCGCATCCAAAGAAGCCAGTGCGCAGCACGCCTCCGGTGAATCGTGCTGGCTCGCTGGAAAAGAGGCTCCTTCTTATGTGCACTTTGTTGCAGTTAATTTCAAAGTTGATGAAGATGATAATGATTCTATGGTTCTATTTGAATAAGGGTATATTGGCGAAAGAGCGCCATGACTTTCGTGTTCCTGGTGAGGGCTGAAGTATGAGTAAGACACGTTTTTTTTTAGCGTTTCACCCAGAGAAGCCGACTACAGGAACAGGATAAATCTTGTATTCATTGCGAAACCAGTATGCAACCCGGCGGCACTGGTGATCGAACTCTGTTCGAGGCGCTCCTCACCGTTAAGCAGCGCCAGCCAGTACTGTTCCCTTCTTTTAATTGTACCTCGCTTCCTCCGCGGGCTTTTTCTTCACCTTGATAATGCTTGAGCAACATCTCAGACCGACGTTGCTGCATAAAAAACTGGAACCTTATTGTTGAAGCTTCTGCAAGCACCTGGCCAACAAAAAACCACACTTTAAAACTGCTGATTATTAACAGACGTCTTGGCTACCCTACCCAGGCACAAAACGTGTCCGAAGTCGGAGATGCGTTCTGTTTTTGCTTGCAAACACATATTAAAATTCGACCTGCAAGCCGGAATATTACAACAATTCTGTTTTGAATATTGTTTTTTTTGCGCCCTAACATCAGTGGTACTAGCGCAACAGTGCCTTCGTTTGTTACCGGGTAATACAATCTCTTTCGCCAAAAAGAATGAAATAGAAACTAGAGAAACTTTCCTAAAGTTTCTCTTTTCTACTGTTCATTCTACGGGTCTTACCTCAGGGGGCACGCCATTCTTTTAGGTGCCAGCAGTTTTACAATTTGCGTGCCACTCGATATAGAATTCAAGAAAAAAAGTTTTATTTTCTACAATAGTTCATGTTTTTTAATCATGCAGACAATTGACGCTCACTCTGAACAAAACATTTCCGTTAACTCAGGGAGTAAATGTTTAAAGACTTACAAATATTTGAACCCCATAGCTTCGCTGATAAATTGCAAGTTTCAACATGCCAGCTATCTAATTAAAACCATAGGTCGTTTGGAAATAGCGAAAGCAGAAACGTTCACGTACTACGATACAAACGCTGATAGTGTGGACGGTAACGTCAACGGCGTAATTAGGTGATGTCTTCTCCGGCTCTCAATCACGTATAGCTTGCGGGAGAGCATCGGTGGCGCTGTTCAAAATGAATGATACGGCCTCAGCAACAGATAATTAGCTCGTTCACCAGCTCGGCAAATCATGACCCATGTATGAAGGGGCAGAGGCGTGCTTGCAATGGTGCCGAACGCGACCATCTTCATCATCAGCATGACTACGCCCACTGCTGGGCAGAGGCCTCCCCATATCTCAGCTCCATGCACCCTTTGATTGCAAACTTCATCTCATTCGTCCACCTAACCTTCCGCCGCCCCCTGCTACGCTTGCCTTCTCTTGGAAATCACTCCGTTGCCCTTAACGGCCGTCGTTTTTTTGCCTTCACTTTACATGCCCATTTCTTTACCTTTATTTCGACTAAGATGTGATTAACCCGCCTTTGTTTCCTTACCACTCTTCTTCCTTCATGTCTCTTAACGATACACTTAATGAAGTCTAAGATTTTTCCACTTCAGTTAGAGATTACCTTAGTAAAGACTTTATATAGTTCGGAGGGTAAACGGGTTAGCCTAATTTTTCAAGTCCTTGACCTCTCTTTTTTTTGGATTCAAGCGATATTAGCGTTCTCCCAAGATTCTCATACGCTCGGGATCATGAGGCATTGCGCAATAAAAGGGGATAATTTTCCCAGCACAATCTCCCCACCGTCACGCAGCAGATCTGCTGTTACCCGATCCTCATAACCAGCGGCTTTCCCCCTTTTGCATTGCTCCTAGGCCATCCTTTACTTGCTCTTTCTTTATTGGCGGGATGTCTCATTGCTGTGTGATACTGCCGATCTCATTTACGTCTTTATTACATTGGCAAATGCATAGGATTGTGTATAACACTTCAGCTACTTTAACTATCTTATCTATATTGCTAATGACTTTGCCCTCGGTCTCTTAACGCAGAGATCTAATTTTTGCCTATGACTAGTTATCTCTCCACCGCTTTTAGGCTACCATAGGCTTATAGAATAATTTTTATACCTCCGCCATTTCCAGTTTGTCTGTGAGGCACGAAGCTTTTACGCTGTGGCGTTTCTTAATCAGAGCTTTCTTCTGCTAAGAGAGCTTACGGTATTCTTTCGAACTGGCCCTGCGCACTCTTTAATGCTGGCTGTGAGATTATCATTATGTGCTTGAACATTAAGGTCGTCGACCTGAGTTAGAGCCGAACGTCTGTCCTGCAGCGAGATCCTGAATTCCTCTACTTTCCCCCTTACCGCTGACTCGTTAAAGGGTCCCTGAAAAAGGTGTTTGAGGTTGGCTGTAAGTTGCTTCCATTATGTAGAGTACTGGGCACCGAGCGTTCATGCCTCATACAAGGCCTCAAAAGCAAGTCGATAACTAACAATATATTTGTAAAAGCTGCCGGTTGCGGTCCTCGCTGCGATCAGCAGTGCCGGGCTTTCGCCTTCATGAATGCGCGCGCAACGCTTCGTGTAGCGCTCGTTATGTCAGCAGCGGACTGCTATTATTGGCTATTATTGGTTATTGGTTACTGGAAATTCCCGCGCCCGTCAGTAGCCGCAGAGGGAGCGAGTGAGTGAAGCCGTCGGAGGAGCTCCGACATTTCGGCGTTCAAAAAGTGACGAGAGGAGAGGAAGGAGCGAAGACGCGGAAGTTCAAATTTTGACTACTGATAACTCGGCTTACACATGACGCATTAAAATGTTCTTGATGGAGAATATTTGCGAAGCGGCGTGCTTTAACATATTAGGCATACCGCAGCATTATTGACAGCACCTTTCAGAGCCCCTTTAATGGTCTTCCGCGTCACTAGTTTCTTCCATTCCTCCTCAAGTGTAGGCTAATTCGAGACCTCACCACCCTGTGAACACTACAATGCGCCTTTCCGAAGGCTTCCACGTCTTGCAGGTCGATAACAACAGGCAGATAACAGCATAACAGAATTCTTGCCCTGAGGATTTAATTACACACTGTTGCTTCTCAAACAGAAACAGTCGGGACTGCACACAGGTACCGTTGATATACTGCTGCTGTTCGCATGGCAGCGCTGGGACACATTTCTTGGCGCTTATCTCTGAGGTTAGACAACAATGCCGTTCACTTTCAAACGGCAATTACGGAGCCCTTTCTAGTCTGGAGGTAACGAGTTCTCGCTGTATACGCTTGTATCATTGTGTATATTTATTAATAAACCTTCAACGAAAATTTTATATTTACATTTTTAGACAATAATTGCGCCGTTTTGAGCCGGATAAGTGTTATCACCGACTGCAAGCAACTAAGAATAGTTGCTGGAAACTATTGAGACTGTAACAGCTTTTACCTGCTAGCAATATCGAAAATAAAAAGAAAATTTACCGCCGTGTTCTTACAAAAGCATGGCCATCTGTCTTGGTGTCTCTCCGTTTTAACGTTCTTTTTTTTTTTCATTACAACTTGCATTTAAATACAGGCTTCTCCACATGCCACCCGCGGGAAATTTGTGATTCTGTTAGTCACATGTTTTCTGGTTCCCGTTCCTAAACGTCGGCTTTAAATGATGAAAAGAGCTCGCTTCTCGCGCCGTGGAGAGCGTCGGTGTCAAGTTTTTGCAAGCTTGTATCAGCCGCTGGAATTCAAAATAAACTTGAGAAGTCAGCATATGCCTTCGGTTGCTAATCTGTGTGGTTTAATTGAACAGCGTTATTGAAACGCGACGGTTGAAATTGGAAAGTCGGCGGAATTTTTTCTCTTTTGCTGAGACGTTTATATTACCTGTTTTGCAATTCTGGCACAGGTGTGTTTCAATACTGCATGCATACGTTTATGACAAGGAGAATTTTGCGATAATGTAATTTCAGGCACAGTCCGGCGAAAATTAGTAGAGAGAAAGAGAGAGAGCAAGCTGATTAAGCAAAAAGGGATTGAGTTTACAGTGTTTAGCACGCTCACGTGTCACACTGCGTAGGCCATGGGCATTGTGGGCTGAATGGCGGTTTAAAAGGCAGTTGGTGTTAAGACAGAACGAGAAGTTTAAACAACTCCTAATTCTGGTGCTGGAGTTCAGGTAGTGATAAAAAATTGAAAGCTGTCTTAATGGCTCAGCAGCTCGGCGGAAGATAAACAAGAGAGAGGAAGTAATTAATGAACGGAAAGGTATAGAGGTCGGCCTGCGGTAAGGTGACCATGGCCTGGTACTCCACACTCGGGATGGGGGAAAGGGAAGTAAAAGAAGAGTGAGGGTGCGAACGGAGGGTTATGACGTCATAATACAATGAGTTACTTGGAGTGGTCTGCGTTTGAGGAGACTACGCACGCACCGGGTGCCACTCATTTCGCATGACGACATGCAGCCCATGGAGCGCATGTCTTCCACATATATGCTGCATATGTCTTGCACAAACGCGCACGCACACACCGCGATAGGTTGCAGGGAAGGGCTCTGCTCACTCTCACATCCGGGCACAAGCAGGTGTGCACTGACAGCGCGCACTGTACTCCTGTACCGCCAAAAGACAAACAAAAGGTACGAAGAGCGATGCTGTTACAAAGGGCAGGGGAAGAACAAGTGGTTTGTTGAAGATAAGATCTATACAAAAAGTACATAAAGTAAATTTGGAATTGTGAGTTTTTAAGTTCGTAAAGATGGCTTATTGTCGGGGCCTTAGTATTAGCCCCTTCATTATAAACTGGCAAGGTTCTTGTATATATAGGTGATCAAAATTAAGCTTTGCAGATTTCTTACAATTCGGCGCTAATACGTACTACACGAAATTCAACTCTGCGCATTTCTTACGCGGCCAGGGGGATACAGAGTGAGATGATAATTTTCACTAACTTACCGTCACTAATGTAATTAACTAAAATACAATAATTACTTCCTTATTGAAAGGTTAGAGTGACTGTTTGCATTAGGAGCATAAATGTGGTTGGATTTCTAGGGTACTGCATTCAGTAGAATTCCTCCAGAGCACACGGGCCACAAGCTATTCCCCCAAAGAATCGAATAATTTAGCGCATTTACGTATGCGGTGCGACATTAGTCGATCTGATACTCCTCCCTCTCTTTAACGCTGCATCTGCGTAGGGCGTTTTGTTCCATTTTGATTGCCAGAAGCAAAAGGAAACAGTTCGCAGTTGTTACACGAAATGATGCCATGGTTATCGCGCCGATCGCCACCCCCTTGCATGTGTAATACGCGGATCTAGCTGAAAATTTTGAAGTGAATATTTCGGAACAGAAGCGTGTTTCAGCAACTGTACCAAATGAAAGCGCGTAAGAATACGGCTGCCTCTAAGTTCCTTACGAGAACGTCACGCACGCACACGACATTGGCCAGCTAATTGAGTAGAGAAACGCCTGTGTTTAATCCAAAGAAAGAACCTGGCAACTAGCCCGCTGATCGAGAGCCCATTTTTACATACCGCCCAAGAACCAGTTAAAAGTAACCAAGGCCCCATACCTGGCTTGTAGGATCGATAATTACGTTATATGTCTCTCCAGAAGAAACCGGTACGGGTTTCAAATCGTCTTTCGTTTCTTTTAACTTTGGTCAGTGACTGCTCCTTCCTTTCACCAGAGAGAATGCTTTTCATTTTGCTTTCTCTCATTATCAGTAGTGTGTTTTTAATCTCTAATTTACTTTCCAAACAGTGCGAACAAACATGCAGTGCAAGCAGTCAAGAAAGCAAATAAATGCTATGCACTGACGCCCTCTGTGAAGGGTACAGTGCCACGAAAGTACAGTTAAAACTTTGGGAATAATACGAAGACAAGATAAGATACGGTAAAAACCGTACGAGCGCAGTTTGGAAATTACACTTCGGAAAACTGCACGCAAAGGTAATTCCCAGCAAAAATTGATGGCCTGGTCGTCTACGGCTATATTGCCGTTCGTACTTATCGCCAAGGAAAATGAATTTATAATCCTTTCCGGCAGTCAACTCAAACTTGTCTTGTTCTTACCGAAATAGATGTGTTGCCACCATTTTGATGGAAATGACGGCAAAGCGTAGCCTCTAGGATACGTACAATAATATCGTTGTCGACACCAGCGACACCTGCCTTTCCTTTCCGGTCTCTTTTTTTCTTTTCAAAGCTTTGTTTTCGATGATATTGCTCTTTTTTTATTAGAGCGCAGTACCTAATACTTATGTAGGACAACTCCATTAATTCTTCAATGTACAGTCCTTGTCAAAAATATACACACCGAGGGGTTTGCTTTCAAACCGTGTAGCGGGAATATTTAGCACATTTGACAGTCTCAAGCTTGGGAGGGCTAAGGACTTATATTTTTCCCACCTTCCTAAGATTATTGTGCTCCTGACTATGCAAGAGCCTCAGTGTAGGGCTCAGAAGCAGACCCCTTGGACTGTGTACTTTTAACAAAGACTGTACCTTTGACATCTTTCTACATGAACGAACTAGCCCGCAAGAATGTTTTACTAGTAGAATACTAGTAGGGAGCGGGAAAAATCTTCGCAAAATTGCTGTTTAATTTATTTTTCCCTTCGTGAGCAAACCAGAATCTTCTTCCAGTGGGTAGTTCCACTTCTAGTAATTACGTCCCGTACCTGACACATAAGAGCGCCGAGTCACCTTGGAGTGATGACATGCGCGGTCCCTGTCACGCAGCTGGGATTGACTATAGCGCTCTCCTGTTTATCGTGCATCCTGTCTCTTCCTATTTTACGCTTGTTAATACAAGCAACTGGCCCAACAACGCGCCCTAATAGAATATGATTGTCGCAACGTTCGTGAATGAAAAGGATAACCGCAAATACCTGTCATTCTCACTTTGCGTTGTATATTTCAGAGGTCGATGGAGCGGCCAGTGCATCAAAAAACGGCCGTGGCTTAGCTTGGTTAAGCCTGGTGATTGCGAAGCTGTTTTCTTCGCTTTTCGTTTTCCTTCTCTCGAAACGCACGTTCCTTCTCGAGCCGCTGCTGCCGCTGTTCCGGGGTTTCTTGGACACGCCTCTGCCGTTTAGTCGCGTTCCAGCGTTCTGAACTAGTAGAAGGAGACTCACTGTCGGGCAACTCATAATTTCTTCCTTTGCTTCTGCTGTTTCCACAGAGCAGGTTGCACGTTGTCGCCGAGCTGCATACTGGGCACGCCGCTTAGAAAGTCGTTCTTCTCGTTCATCTTCCGTCTCCGTAGCTCGCTGATGCTTCCTCTTTGCATTCTGCCGAGCTGCCTTGTTCGTGGGCACCATCGTAACATCTGGCTGTATGACTGCCTTATACAGCTGGTGTTTTATACAGCTGGTGTGACGTCACTCTGACCGTAGCGCCCCTGGTGAGAGGAGCGGGAGTTAGGCCGCCGTTGGTGGCTACCGCCTCGCCTCGCGACGGCGTGAGATGGGGCCCCGTTTTTACACAGCTGGTGTGACGTCACTCTAGGTCACGTGGTGAGACGTCACGCAGCGAGGTCACGCTAAAGGTCAATGGGGCCTACCACCGCCTCGCCACGGAACGGGCTGAAGTGCGACCTAAAGTAGTATTGCTTCGCAATAAAAATTACTGCTCATGATTCTCAGAAGAAAGACACAATGTGAGCTTGTGTCGCCTCTCGAAGTGCACCAGAAATAGTACTTTTTCTGTGGAGGTGTCAAGTGTGTCTATTGTCACGACAGCAAGTTTATTGGATTCCCACGCCACGATCACCTCTCGTCTGAAGTCGGTTAAGCAGAGAAAAGACAGAGAGGAGAAATTCGGGCCGCCTCCTTTCTGGATGTTATGCATCTATTTCCTAGTCGCTACGAGATGACCGGGATCGGGTATGGAGATTTCGCCCACGCTGGGGATTTCGCCCACGCCGCAGTTTATGCAGAGCCGCGTGCAGAAACACCTCTTTTGTACTGCAATTCCGTATGAATACAATCTCAAAAGAGTAGCCATCATCGCACTTTAGTCAACACGCGTCCACTGTGGGGTCAATGTAGGTACCGGAACGGAAAACGAGACGCGCTGTAGTCACGAGTCGTTTTAACGAGAAAGGTTGATTGTGAATTCGGGTGGCTCAAGAATTAATGCCAATTGTAGTTTTATGAAAGCTGCGGGATGATGAGAGGCGAACTGCTGTTCCCATACAGGCGATGAGTAGATACACAGGATTTGATATTGAGCCCGCATTCCTTTGCTGCATGGTAATGACGCCGAATGCGAGGGGATGAGCGCTACGTGCGCTTTAACTGTCGGTAGCTCGGCCAGATGGTTCTTAATGACGCATGCAACAAGCATATGCACCTCAGATGCGCAAGCTACTAACTTAAATCAGCGTCAACTCGGTAAAGACTTTGAAGGTTTGAAGTTTGAAGTTTATTTGACATCAATTTGTCAGAAGTGACGGGACAAAAGGCAATTCATTTTTTGCCTGACGTGGCCCCGTCACCCGTTACATTGCTCAGGGGGGTGGCAAATTATACAGCAAAATACACAAAGCAAAACAAGAAAAGTAACAACATCGCATACGTACTACATGAATTATATGTAAGGATCAATGAGTTACACATAATTAACACAAATGCAATGAAAAATGAAGGAAACAACAACGCATAGCTAAAATGTCTCTAGGACAAAACAAAAAAATTGACATAGCAAACAATGAGATACACAGAATTAACATACAGGCAAGGGGAGAAATAGCACGCAAACCAAAAACAATGAAAACCGCATCGCATGTCTCCTACGTCTTTAGGACAACAAAACCAAAAATAGCGAACCTGGACATACACCCAGCGAGTAAAAAAAAAAAAACTAGAAACTGGACACTTTATGGAGGAGACAGGGACAGAAGGTACATTTTAACATTGTTCTTGAAGTTACGGGGGGAACGAGGCTGCTGCAGAAGTTCCATAATACGTGGGTGTTTATTAAGTAAATCAGGAATTAAGTAATCAATGTGCTGCATACCATAATTCGTTCTCATCAGAGGCATTTGAAAGTGACTATACCTGAAATCATAAGGTTTCCATGTGCGGAACCTCCATGTGCTGGTAGTCACAATCACTTGAAGCAGGAAAACTTTCGGAAATATCGAGCTGCTTCCTAGAGATATTTCGCCCTATGGTGTCAGAGAAGTTGCGCGGCTTTCAGAGCAGGCTCTGAAATACATCTGACAGCGGGTATTTTGCCATTTCTAGGAATCAGAGGCTCCTACTGACTCCCTTTTTAACCTGCACGACATGAATCAGATATTGGATGATTTAGAGGGGATGAAAATGGAGACACGCCCATATGCAAAGGAAACATCAATTTGGCTCAGGCAAAATAAGTTGGGAAAACGCCTCTGTATGTCTCATGATCGGCAAGCACAGGACATACCTGTATGTGTAAGAAAGAGAGAGATAGAGACAAAATAAACAAAATTACGTTTTTTCCACAAGCACATCAAGCACTTTCCTTCCTGGAAGGTGGCATGTGGTAAAGGGCCATAGTATTTTATCCTTCTTTTAAGCTTTTCTGGCAACGAAAATGCAAGGTGGACGTGCTAAGGCCGAAAACCCTTCTTGCAAGTACCTTGACGGTGGCCTTAGAGGCTAATACAAAACGACGCGCTTAAGTAAATAGCAGTTTCTTGTTCTTATTAAATATCGATCAAAAATACCTGCCTGGTGGGATAGATAATATGGGAAGTAGTTTTATACGATTAAACGATAGTTTATAGCTGGAAATGCGTAGCTACCGACAGAAGTTCGCAATATTGCTATAAACGTTAGGGTTAGTAGTATCACGCTGTTTTGAACCTTACATATGACTTGAGAATAACGGTTGAGAATGTAGACTAAGAAGGCAATCCAAGGATGTCTCGATGGATGATGTTTTGGAGTGGCGTGTAAACGATGGCAATAGCTGACTGGGCAAAGACTCAGATCTCTATTTGAATGCTTTACGGTGTTCCCAGCCACAGTATGTAATTTCGGTAGCCTACACGCTACGTCCCATCATGCTCTCTTTGAGCAGACTGAATGCGTACACATCCAGAAAACATTGCTTCATCCTGGTACCAACTGAAACATGTTCTCCGCGTCATTTGGTTGTTCTCGTTACGAAGCTGTTTAGTGTTTCTGGCGTCGTTTCTTATCGTCGACTATTGTAATCAAACTGGAATGATAAATGAAACATTCAATCCCGAGAGCAAATTAAAACGATATGTAAAATTCTAATAAAGCATCTTCTGACCCTGACCCAGTAAAACAGGAGCGAGTTGTGAACAGTACAGCTACAAAAGCTCTTTCTATACCTCATAGAGTATCCCAATATGCCGGAGTTGTTACAGTCATGTAAACGCCGACCACGTCAGTATAAAGCATGTTTCACATACAAGCGGGAACGCTTGGGGCTTCTGCCGCCGCGACGCTAAAACATATTTCTAGCCGTTGCGACAAGGCTTCAACAATTTGGCAATTTTTCGCAGGGACATACCGCTCAAGCGCTCCATTTGCTGAGTCGCTTGCACGTGAACTGACCAATCAAGAGGGCAGCAACGGGGACAAAACCTTACGTGCCTGAGAAGGCTTGTAAGAATTACGTCCTCGATTCGCGGAAGTCATCTGAGGCTTTTCAGTTCAGTCCTCATTTCGAAGGCAAAGAGGGCATTGGTGCAAGAAACGATAAAGATCACATTCGGTGGCGCAGTTCGCGGGCTCAGAGCTCTCCAAAGCTCTTAGGAAACTTTTCGGTTCGATGCACTGAGCAATTGCCCGTACACTGGCTCCAGTCTTAACCTGTCGTATTGGGTTCCCAAGCTGAAATAGAGAAAAAAATATTTTTTTATGATAATAATAATCTTTATTTCTCTCTTTCCACAGAATACAGAATGAGAGCGGACGTAACGGTAAAAGCCGCATGCAGCGGCTTGAAAAAGCCCCATTACGCCCCACATGACAGTATGACGAGGAAACAGCTTAGTCATGACAAATGCAGAGAAATACTGGAAACATTGGAATACATTGTGAATTTTGTGAACGTACAAGGGCAAAAATACAGTAGGGATAAGTAAGAAATTAGACGCACAAAATTGACAACAGACAAAATTGACAATTGACAAAATTGACAAAATTAACACCATACATTAATGCAGGAGCGGCAAAACACTAATTAACTTATTTTTTGATATTTCTTCTAGTGAGATGTTATTACGTTCAAGTGCGTTAAAGTAACAGGGAAGTTTATAGGCGCTTGATTGAAATCTGTACACAATCCGACAAAACGGTGTAGACCAGGCGGTGCAACGGCGTACATTGTACATGAGCACATGGCTTTGAAGGTTGAATAGTATCAACATATCTGCGTTGTTTTTTCTAATAGCATTCTTGTACATAAAAATTAATTTGAAGGCATAAAGATTAGGCACTTGAATGATGTTAAACTGGGAATAATAGCTTTCTGTGTGGGCATACCATGGTATGTTAGCAATTAATCTTATCGCACGTTTCTGAGTAACAATAATCTTGGATAAATTATGCTTCGTACTTGTGCCCCAGACAGTGTGGCAATAGCTAAGTATTGGAACTAAGAAAGCGTTGTAGAATTATAGTTTAATTCTTGTTGATAGCACATACCGTTGACGACATAGCACCCCATTCACTTTATTTTTGATCATATGTTATTAATCTGGACATCCCAATTAAGCGATTCCGAGAGAGTTACTCCCAGACATATGATAGTACGCACGATTTCAATATAGTTGTTCCCAAACCTAAGCATAATATCTTTTACAACTTTGTTTTTCGCTGGAAATACTATGGGTTTAGTTTTGCTTGTGTTCACCTTTAGGTAATTTTCCTGCGACCACTGACACATGTATTGCAAAAACTCATTACCTCTAGAGGATAAGTCATCTTCTCTACTACCCGTAATGAGCACCGTAAGGTCATCAGCGTAGGCAGTAAGGTTCACTGGTAGCTTAGTGAAAAATATATCATTTAAGTAAACTAAAAACAACAAAGGGCCTGAGATGCTGCCTCGCGGCACGCCCGATTTTATGTATTGGCCATCAGACAGAACATCATTGTATGCTACAATTTGTTTACGATGTTGAAGGTATGACCGTATCAAAGAATTAGGAATCCCTCTTATACCATAGTGGTTTAGTTTGTTTACTAGCAAGTCATGATTTATTAAATCAAAAGCTTTGGAAAAGTCAATATAAATTCCGAGGACAAGGAGCTTGTCTTCAAATGCATTTATGATGAGTTCCTTTTGCTTGAGCAGTGCCAACTCAGTGCAGCAAAAAAGATATTGCTGTCAGTTCATGCGGATGATCCAGTGCTGTTCACGCCACTGCTGCCATTTGGTCGGTGTCCGACAAGGTCCCGGTATTTGTAGCCTCTCCGCTGATGACGTCAAAATGTTTCAGCAAACCAGCAGCTAGGAACAGACCGCACGTGTCGTCTTGTGGTCAGCGCTTTGCTCGGGGTAGCGGCCGAAGGGCGAAACTTGACCGCACGTGGCAGGTAGGCCCTGGACGTAGATAGAAGACGGATGATCAGAATGAACTGATTACCGAACCTGCAGCAAAAAAAGATATTGCTGTCAGTCCATGCGGATGATCCAGTGCTGTTCACGCCACTGCTGCCAGTTGTGTTGCTTGAAGAGACGCGGAGAACAATTTGTAGTTGCCCTACATGGACAGGGGACCAGTTTCTAATGAGGAGGATGTTGGATTCACTGAAAGCGAAGCTTTTGTATAGCAGGAAAGTCCAAAAATAAAATACATGTCTCTTCATTACCGGAAAATTACTCAAATAAAGGGCTATGTGTCGACGCAGTTTTCTGAGCGCTGATTCCAGATTAAAGTCTACTCCGTCATCTACTTCATAATAGTAATCTAGATGCTTTTTAGTGAAAAAATTAAAATTCTTTTTTGACGAAAGGAAATGGCGCGGTGATTGTCCCACATATCTCGGTGGACACCCGAATCGATCCGTAAGGGAAGGGATAAAGGAGGGAGTGAAGGAAGAAAGAGAGAAAAAGGTGACATAAGGGAGGTCGCCGCCACCAGTTTGGATCCAGAAGTGGGGAAATTTGTTAAACGCACTTTTCTCAGTAATAAATGCATCTATTGCCGTCCGAAAAACCAATAATATACTTATAGAGAGGCAAGAAATCAGTTTTACTACGAAAGAAAGTTCCATGGACTTCTCCACACTGTGTCTTTAATTTGTGTGGATTAGATGAACCTTCCCGGCCTCTCTTGAATTTCTGCTCTCGGCTTAAGTTGTTCGAATAATCGAAAAGAACAACACTAATAAGCAGCTTCGTGCGTTTCCAACATAAGCTGATGTCCAAAGAGGCGCTGTCACACCGGTAGTTCAGACACAAATAAAATTGTGCCCTCAGCTTAGCTTCTGAGTCTATGAAATCTTTATGAGCTCGGTTCGCCAGTACTGTGCCTTGCAACTATAACTAGTGCGCGAGTCTAAAATAGATCTACTCCTGCGCATCTGCGGGCTTTGCGTGGTTGCCATGGTAACGGTAATTGCGTGCGGAGGCGGTTAACGGCGAGGCTTGTCGTGTGGTCGACGTTGCCATCGCATTTATTCGCCATCTCGCATGCGGTGTTGCAGCGACACTAAGAACGTCGGCTACATCAGGTCTTTAACGAATTAGTTTCATTTTCTTAGCAACGACGTCATGCAAGTTTTTTTTTAAATCCAACGCAGCAAAAAATAACAGCAAATCGCCAAAATGCAACAAACCTCAGTTGTATATTTTTTAAAAGAAGTTTCGTGCGCAGAGCACAGGCGCGAACAGGACTTTTACTGGGCGGCTAGCTGAGTCCGAAAACAGATTTACCCTGCATCTCGTTTTGCAGCTACAGGCGTGTTCCGATCAAAATACAAGGCAGTCTCTCCAGCATCCGACATTCACAACCATCGCAAAGAAGTCAAGTAGCGTAGCTTTGTTGGTTTCGCAAAATAAAAGAACACGAAAGAGCGCTACGGAAGTCAGAATGCCTGAAGGGCCACGTAGGAGATGTAATTAAATGATATTTCCAGCCGCTTACTCGCACCGCCTGCTAAGAAGACGACTGACCTGCGATGGCGTTATCGGCAAGGCCTGATTAAGATTCCCCAGCTGGGCAATTAGGGCGAACGCTGGTTCCGTGGAAAGAAGCGCGTATCATCGACCGCAGGGAAATACATAGAATGTCACCGAACGCCCAGGACGATAATTTAATCAAAGATAAGGCCTGTACGTCTTGAGCGAAAACTCGCATTAGAACCAGTTAGTTCTCACGCGGCAAAGTAATTGCCTCGTATGGATGGCCTTGATCCTCTGCTTCATCCGACATAAGCAGCCGAATCTTGCCCGACCCAACGTCTTGGAGCTTTAACAACAAATTGCTTCGCCTAGTGATGGTTAACATAGCGGTGCTCATTGCCTATGAAGCAAGCGAAGACGAAATGGCAATTTGCTTAATGAAAGAGGAGGAATCTGCTGCTATTGAGCCGACCCGGTCAAGCTGTTTATCAGTATGAACGATCCGAGTCGGTAGAATGAGAGCTTGTTGATTTTTTTGCTCCACTACAGCCATCTTTCTCTGGATTTATTCTTTGATTCCAAGCTTCCTCCGTTCGACCGAGGCGTCCACCGTGAAGTGAGACAGTTACTGCGCTATTTCCTTTCCTCAAAAATCAATAATTGATCTTTTTTCTTTCCTTTTCGTAAGGGAGCGCCAAGAGCTCAGCTGGATAAGTATAACCCTATGGCCTTAGCACCATGGTGAGAACAAAGCTAGCGGTTTCACGATTTAAAGACCGGTACTATTCTCGAGCCAAGTACTAGCCCACCGCTTTCATGCAATATTTTTGGGTGCGCTGAGAATATTCTGGCGGCTTCACGTGCTAATTCGTTCCAGAACACATCGGGTTGACTGGTGATATAAGCGCCAATAAAATGCCCATGAATTTTGCAGAGACTGATGCAAATTTGAATAAATAAAATATTGAATTAATTCATCAGTAAGGAAGCCACTTACTCACCCAGTAAAAAAATTAATAACCGAAACGAGTAGATAATCAGTTGTTTGACATATTCAATAAAAAAATTAAAGCAATAAAATTTCGGCGGGAACTTAAAAACCACTTACGGGCCTTGAGGAAGAAATAAAAATTTTTATTCATATTTTCTCCTTGCTCTCTAATAACGCCTACTTATTAGCATGCAGTTGTAATGTAACGTTTACACTACTTTCACCTTTATTCTCTGAGAAGAAATGCTGTATTGTGGCTTATGGTATGCCTTCTCGCCTCGCAGTGTCAAGGTGCTTAGTTAAATTTCCTGCACCTTCGGCAGAAACATTAATCTTTACTGATGACGTCCCTGGGGGTTTTGTGGACCACTTATCCTGCGCGCCGGACACAGAGTTTCTTTTCAGATCGGCCATATTAGTCTTTCGCCTTAATAAGCAGAAAACAGTACGGAGTTGACTGCACTACGTCACGCACTGTAAGGGAAGGGTGAGGATTTTTCCTTCCGCTCTTACAGCGAACATCAAGTCCAGCTTTCCCGGGAAATTTTTTTTAAATTCGAGAATTGTAAGACACTGTTACGGAAATAGTGAAGGTAATAGGCCATTATTCTGACATATAGTAAAATCTTTCGTTTAAAGTGTTTCCAGCGATCGCATCGAACAGTTAGAACTACCACAAAAAACCAATGGGGGACCCTTCTGGCGATAGCAAAAACGTGAATAGAAAAGAATACAAGACTGCCGTCGGGTGATCTGCGGATATATTGATTGTTATAGTGAATTCTTATATTGTATGAAAAAAATTGCTTTTATAAACATTGTCCCGCTCAAAAATGCTTTTCTCCAGAATTGCTGCGTATGCAAGTGCAGGGCACAGCTGCTGTTTTGACCGTTCGGCTTACAAGCGTCTGTACTGGCTCTTCATGGCTCGCAGCGTATAACACAGCATGCAGGTCGCGCCTGATGACGCGGCCGCAAACAACTGCAGAAGTGATCGAAAGATCGCCGAAATTATTGGTCTCGTTTTTTTCTGACCGAAAACAGCGTCGTCGCTCATAATGAGCCAGTAGTTTCTATATGGGCGTAATACGAAGGCTGCAGTTCCAAATTTTGTTTCAGTGGGTCACTCGCACTTACTCCGTAAATTTAAAGCATCAATTTCGTGCAAAGAAGCAAACACATCCGCTCCAGATAGGAATCGAGAGCCGACGGAAGTCGATTTTTCTTTACTTTCTCGCCCTTTGCGGGCTTGCATTTTTTTTTATTTAGCCAGAGCACATGTTCGCCACAAAGTATTTTTTGCGTCGGGAAAACACCGAAGTTTTGTGAAAACTTTCCTCATATTTTCAAAAAGGCGACGTTTTTTACTTCTGCAGTGACCAGGAGATGGCGCCAGCTATCTACACGTCGAGTAATTTGGTAATAACCGGTCCAGTTACTTTTTCGTGCAGATAATTAAGCTGTCTAACTGAATGTAGTTGTAGTTCCCTCATAATGAGGAGTTCGGGAGCCGAAAAGGAACGAATTGAGGAAGCAACCGCTGTAATGGCGGCGCCTGTAACGGATCCTAGATGCAACAAGGGCGGCATACCGTCATAACTTTGTTGCTTTGGAGAGTAAGATGGCGGACTAGTGCGCCCATACATCCCCTCAATATTATTGGAGGGAAAGCTGGCTGCGCGGGAAGACGAGGTTTCGTATTTAGCTTGGCTATTAATAAGCTTCAAACGCGGGTTTGTCCGACACAGTGACTCTTTTTGCGATGTAAAGCGCCAGGGAACGATGTGAAAGTTTGCACACCAGCCTTAAACTCGCGGTCAGTTTATCAAGGAAGTGAAACTAAACTAATTTAATTAAACTAATTTAATCTCCAAGCGCAACAAAGCTTCGCGTCGCAGCTACTGATTCGGGGGCAGAATCCTCGGTTGAGGGTCAACATTAATCAAACCAAATACGAAACCTCATCTTCCAGATATCCCCGTGGTATACGACGTGCTCTTTACGAAAGTAGCATAGACGGTGCTCTCATTTTCCCCTCTTTATTTAATCACCAAACTCTATGGACGCTCCACACTGTGTATACAGTTCAGCTATGCGGAATTAGAGTCACCCTGGGCGAGTTTAAACGAACCCCGTCTAAAGAGACCGTGGCCTGCGCCCAGTAGCTGCTTGCAAAGAAGATAACAGAGTTTCGGCCTGAAGCTTTAACTGCAGCTATTCGCACTTGTTTATTGCTTTTTCCTTCGTGTAGATTAATTAGCCTCGAAGGAAAAGATCCTTGCTTGCGCAAAGCAAAGGGAAGCGTAGGATATTCAACAATGTTCCCCTATGGACTGTACATTGCTTTAGTGCGCACAGAAAAAAAACTGCCACGGCCCTGTGCAGTTGCTTCTTAGAAGATGAAATGCTGCTACTGTTGGTAGCTCGTCGTGAATGATTTTTTTTTTGTTTTTTTTTAAACCGGCTATGCACCATATGGCGGCGTTCACTTAATTTTCGCAATACCCTTGACCAACAATTCCACATTTCTAATTTCGTCAACCTCTTCCCTTTCGAGGTTAGAAAGCCTACGTAATGTCTGCAGCGTCATTTTTTGTTGCATAAGCTATGTTTTCAGGACACTTTTTTGTTATGCGCTGAAAATGACTCGGAATATAATTTCACTGCAAAACAGGCAGCAGCTTTCTTTTTTTCCCTGCAAGCGAATGCCGCCTTGGGCGCAGCGCTGATGTAAAGATGGAAGGCTAGTAAATGGTGTAATGCATATGTATAGTAGTCACGAGGGCTCATGGCCTACCTTCTGGTAAAAGGAAGGTTATTCGTTAATTGCCACTTACGCACTAGAGCGATCCATGACCACTGGTTGCAGAATGACCACAACAACGAATTACGTCTTGGGCCACTATTGAAAGCACCAAAGGATTGGCGACAGATTTCAACAGAGACAAGGGTGTAAAACTGAACAACACCAACCACAGGTTTAGATGATCTTAACAGGCCATTGAAACTATTGAATGCACCAATTTGATGGTACCGCTCAACCAATCGTGCCTGCAATTGCTGCCCCCTGTAATTGCAACGCGTAAGCAGGACGTTTTCTATTAACCGTTTAGATATTTTTATTTAAAAAAAGTGTTAGAGATGCATCGGTGCGGTCTATGCAAGTATACTGCATAGACTGTTATATTCATGAGACAGCTGAATAATTACACGATTAATTAAGCAAACTTACCTATTCAACTTTCTTTATTTTCTATTTTGGGGCTAGGTTATATTGCGCAATTGAAAGCTCTCAGCAAAAAAGTTGAGCCTTGCCAGCCATGAATGACTGTTAATATTACTTCGTTTATGCGCTGAAATCACCAACAACAGCTGCCCTCTAATATCCTCTTTCATACCCTGTTTTACCCTGCTGTGTCGTAGAGTCCCTCTCATTGCAACAAATCCTTTGCAACAAAAAGGATTGATTTATTATTTACAACAAGAACGACCGCTTTTCTGCTGCTTCGCTTTACATTCCATTCGTCACGTCCTGCAAAATAGAAAATAAATTAATGAATCTATCGCGAAATGCTTCGCATGGTCCGGCCACAGCAACGTTTATAACTGAATTTAGGAGTCCGGCAGTTTTGCTCCTCGGGTCTCGTGTTTTCAAAAAATTGATCTTTAAATAAGTGAAAAGAGCTCGCTTGACGCGCG